>VCCN01005510.1:2813374-2824686 GCA_006491835.1 Architeuthis dux
GTGCGAACACACACAACCAGAGTGTATTTCATTACACTACATACATTATTCAGGAAATCTCTGAACTTGTAATTTACTGATAATATCCTACATACATTATTCAGGAAATCACTGATAATATCCTACATAAATTATGAATAATCATGAATATACGGGACATTCTTGCCACTATCTGATCCAAGAATACCACTGGAGCAGTTTCAGTTGTAACAAGTTGGTTTGTAAAATTATGATAACTATCATTGATAGTAAATGGAAGCAGCATATACTTATATTTTTTCAGCTTATACTACACAACTCTGTAAAAATTAGTGCTATCTGATGTGACCCGAATGAACCGTGATTTTTACGCATTTGCAAATAAATAAATAAGGGGGGAACTTTATATTAAATATTTAATAGTTACCCTCCTTGACAAATCAGTCATTATGATATAGGTAGGACTGAGCGCGAACGCAGACTCCACACCATTAATATTAAGCTACAAAGCATCCGGATCTGTTCGCATTCTTTAAGTTATCGCGTTTTTGTAGTACTTCTGGTCACAATGCATCATTTCAGCTACTTAGAGGTCACACACACCAAAATCCGACGTTCAGTACTATATAGATAAGACTATGCTCTGCTTTTATACTCGGCAGTTCTAAGTTTGACTAACAATTTGGAGACTTTTATTTATCTGTAAAGAAACAATAATAACAGCAATAAAAGGAAAGCAACCGAATCTCAAAGTTTAATCTCATTGTTAAATATCATGTTGTTTGATCAACAGAATGTGTTTAAAAATTGTTTTGCAAAAGGTTGCGTCAATCAAATGTCAAGTGTGTTTACAATGAAATACGCTACGCTGCGACAAGATGGCGTCCATTCTGAAAATAAACGGTACCACGACTTTTTATCGAACGACGTTTCGTCGAAAATACAAAATACACACATACACATATACGTCACAAGCACACACATGAACATAGATACCACACGCATACCACATACGCACACTATACACACATACTACATACTCACATCCAGACGTGTACATACAGACCGCGTATGCACACACATACACTTACGCACACATGAACGCATACACATGTGAACAGATATACACACATGCACATATGCACACACGAACGACGTTACACCGAAAATGCAAAAACACACATACATATACACATATACGCTACACACCTGTACATAGATACCACATACATACATGCCACATACGCACATACATATACACGTACCACACCCACACGTGTACATACAGACAATAGCATTTTTGATGAAACGTCATTTGAAAGTCGTACCACGAATATTAACTTTCCGCGAGACTGACTAGAACGTCGAGTGACGGCAGATACATTTTTTAAAAAAAAGACTATTATCGACGGAGACGACACGCCCACGACCAGTGATGGGAATGGGGTTTGTAAACTAGGTATAAGGTAAAGGCTGGGTTTTGGGAACTAGGTATAGGGTAAGACTGGGCTTTGTCTCCATTAGTAGACATTGAACATAAAAAAACCTGAAAATTGAGAAGTAGGTGTACGCCTTACCCCCGCGTACAATCCCCCATTTCCATCACTGCCCAAGATTTTGGTGAAAAGAATGTCATACGACAGAGGGTGGTCAGCTTTTTTCTTACAGGTTACCTCCCTTTCTGATTGACGTCGCGCAGACGACAGGTCTGTTCTGTCCTCATGCAATTTTCCGCACGTTAGCTAGAAACGGAAATTATGTCCCAAGACTCGCGTATTCAACGGCAGCAGACACATATCTTGAAGATGAACACATACTGGCATGCCTTTCATCCCCAATAAAATTACTCTCATCTTCAGAAATAACGAGGAAGTGTAGTCAAATCGTCTTCCCAAGATAGATATAAGTCCCTTTATATAATTTATTTTTTATTATCTTTGACAGTCCTGTATACTATTTACTCGCATAAAAAATATTGAATTTTCCGTTTGCTCAGCCTGTGCTTGATGGGAGGCATGGAACTCAACTCTCTCGATTGGAGTCGACTAGTGCCATCAATGGATATCTAATATTTGCAGGTTGCAGATAAGTGCATACAAATGTTTTATTTTTGGTAAGGCACAGTAAGTAACAAAATAGGATCAGCGAACTGAGGTTGAATTCCGACCAGGACCTTTTATATCATTTTCGCAGTAATGCGTTTGGGGGTGACATGAATCAAACTCTACTTTGGCTCTGTCCCATCGCCAGTCATCTGGAATATGATTTTGTTGTGGTACGCCAGGATGGTAAAACAACTGGCAATGAGACCAGGGATCTTTCCTAGCTGTTGGTTCCATGGAACCCAGTACGACTTGCTGCACGATATTGGAAAGAATATGGACACCATCAAGAAACTCCCCAATGCTCTCTAAATTGCGAGGATATACAAAATCTCAGACCTGGACAGCCCAGTTCATCTGGGCACCCGGACGCGTTTTCCTGTCATTGAAACGAGCCAATAGCCTAACATATAAACAAGTATCGTAGGAAAACAGTACCGAGTCTTTGTTAGCAGATACAGGAATTTCCAAAAGTTCGTTTTACGCCACTTTTGTTACGTTCTTACGGAAAAAGTCGAAAAGTGAAAAGTAGCGCTGGCCGTTTGTTTGGCAACGAACCGTTATAGAGGCGGCGCGCACCATCTCTCTCTCTTTCTCTTTCCTACACCCAAGTCTCGTGTACCTCCAGCCTCCGACGGCTCAGCCTATCATGCCACTTTTGGTAATTGCTTATTCGCTTCACGCCATTTCGGCTTACGAAAGGTTTTCATTGGAAAGCTCTAATTTTGGGAAGCGGGGTAAAGTAGTGTCCTCACCTCACGCACACACACCCAAAGTCTAAAATTCTTGTCTGACTCTATAGATCAGGGGTTGGTAAACTACCGCCCACCGGTCAAATCTCGCCCGCGGCCCTCATTTTATCCGGCCCAACGACTTTATTGGTTATGTGACGTTGCATACAGACATTCTTTGACTTTGCTTTCCGATGTAACTAGAACAAGAACAATCCTCACCAAAAGTAGGAGAGTAAACTGACATATAAAATAAGCATTTCACTACCGATATTTGAACTCGCGATCAGGCGATTTCTAGCCTGGTGTATTACCACCTGCTCTAAGTCTTACATACCTCCAAAATGTATAGTAGAATTACGCGAGGAAGTATAAGTAGGAGCCGTGTTTGACTCTGGAGCAGCCAGGCTTGTCCTTATCTATTTTTGTTTAGCGAACAATAAAATTCGTTATGGAGAAATAAAGCAACAGTCTTATTTTTGCAGTGGCATTTTAAATGAATCAATATTGTATAGCTAAATTGTTTTAACACTACGCAAGCTGTTTCCATAGCTTTGTATGATTATTGTTTCACTTTTTTCGCCTTGGCCTGTCAAACATAAACATATTTCGGCAATGTTTAACGACTTAACTGTCAAAAAAGGATTACAACATAAGGACTGATTTGACCGATCACCGATAAAGAAGCTATCATATTTTACTTTCGTACTTGCAGTATTTACTCAGTACTAAGCCGGAACAGCAGTGTAAGCAGAAGTCAACAATTAATGAAAATGGTTTACAAAACTTCATTTAATAAAAAAAAAAAATTGTTCATTTTATTTTTTTATTAAATGAAGTTTTGTAAACCATTTTCATTAATTTTTGACTTCTGCTTACATTCATCCTATTTTTTTTAGTTATCTTTAATCACAATTTAACTACGGTACCGTACGGCAGTGTTTGTTTTGGTTTTAGAAAAAAAGCGATTATTTTATTATTTATTTTTATTTAGACGAAGTATTGTTTTGACTACTATTTACCTTCATTTTAACATTTATTTAAAAAAAAAAATATTTTAAATTGGTTTTAATACAAAAGCTATTATTTTATTATTTATTTTACACTGCCGTGCCAGCCCTAGTTAAATAAAAATTAAGATCAATGTAAATAGTAGTCAAAAATTAATAAAGATGGTTTACAATACTTCATCTAAGTAAAAATAAATAATAAAATAATCGTTTTTTACTAAAACTCAAACAAACACTGTTGTTAGCTTCTTCAGCGGTGATCGGTCAAATCAGCCCTTATGATGCGATCCCCTTCTGACGGTTAAGTCGTTAAACATTGTCCATAGTTTGCTAACTCCAGCTATAAATCATTACTTAATTTGTGAGTAAAATGCGTTTTAGCCTTTTGGAAAAGCATCGTTTTTATCATGAATGATCATATTTGTTTGGCATTCGCCCTTTTCAGTAATAAGATATCAACAACATCGGCTATGCAAAAACATCAGACTCCTGGGACTTTTAGTTTGGCCTCGATGCTCATTGCAGAGAGACAGACAGAGTGACACACAAATAAGCGACTCTCGCATAGTATTGGAGATGTTGTTGATATCTTATCGGACTTTTTTAGTGATCAACAAAAGGCAAGAGAAGTAACTTCCAAATCTTTAATTGATCACCCCCAACACGGCATGCTGTCAAAAGACGTTGGTCACGTGACGGTTTCTATTGAGTGACTAACCCAGAGCTGTCTTTTTATTTTTCTTCAATTTTTCCTTCTGATTCAAACGCATTATTTCACACCGACGCGTGTCTTGCACATCTTTGCAATGCCATCGACAAGAGGCTGTCGAGAATCCAGTGCACTCCTCAATTCCGACGCTGTATTCAACATTAGAGCTGCGTCAATCTCTCACGCAAAGATTACATTCTAATTTCATCTTGCCTTCTTTCAAAAAGCTGAAGGATGGTTCCCAATGTTCCATTAATAACCATTACTTTTTATAACGTAGTTCTCAAGTATAAGCCAATACAACTTTATTTTCTTTGGCCGTTTTTACCATTGCAGTTCTTTGCTGTTGTTGTCACCACATCGACCACCAAATATATTATTCACTCCGTGGCACGACGTTTCATCGAACAACATTTCATCGAAACAACTTTTCATCGAAAATACTTTCTATTGAAACGACTTTATCGAAACATTTGTCGATTTTTTTGTTTAGATTTAAAACATTCTCCTATACAAAAACGATCAAATAATTATTTATGTGCGGTTTATAGCAAATACTTTATAAAACTGATAGTTGCAGGTTTGCCAAATAATTTTCACCGAGAAATCGTTACCCTATTTTAAAAACGTAAATAATATTTTTAAAATATTTTTCTTAAGTTTTTTCTTGTTTTTGCTAGAAAGAATAAAAGCCCAATTTGTTTGTCTAAAATGGAAATTCATTAATTATAACGTAGAATTGGATTGTTATAAAGTCAATGTTTACTTTATGTTTCCAACTTGCTTCCACTTTTTCTAGAATTTACTGACATAAGTGTAAACAAAAGAAAATATATCACACCATCAATTCTTTGAAAAATCTTCGGTTCTATAGAGTTTATTCACAGGAAGTTTATATCAGATTTTTTTCCCAATCTTTCCTGCTACTAATCACAAAGATTTTGGCGATACAATTACTTTTTATATAAGTTTGGGGCTTTGTTTGTCGACTTACCGGTGAAAACATTTGGGCATACCTATGTTACTGTTTCTAAAAATTGAAATTTCAAACAGAAATGTTTAAATTATTAAGACTATTCTAAATTTTTGATTTTTTTAAATTGCAAATTTAAAAACGTTGTTTCGATAAAGTCTTTCGATGAAATGTCGTTTCGATGAAATGTCGTTTCGATGAAATGTCCTCTTGACGAAAAGTCGTTTCGATGAAAAGTCTTTGGATGAAATGTCGTTTCGATGAAATGTCCTCCTGACGAAAAGTCGTTTCGATGAAATGCAGTAGTACCTCTTCAGTCGCATATTTAGTTTAGTGATGGTTCTGACAACCGAAATGCAACAACAGAGTGCAACGCGACTTTTGTTCGTGGGTAGTGAGTGTCATTTTCTGCTTGCTTATGCGTAAAAACAAATGGCTATTATTCCTTTCAAACTGTACTTTTGTGGCCAGGATAGTGATATTCATATGCAATTGATTTCTTACTTTGTGTTATTACAAATGTGCAAATTCACCCATTGTTCAATTGAAAATAAGTAGATTTCAAATTATCACTGTCTTGGTCGGAAAAAACAAAGTTTGAAGGGAATAATTGACATTTTCTATACCTTTTAGACATAATAAGTCAGAAAATTTTACCCAAGAACAGAGAAAAGGTAAAAAATGTTGCACCGTATAATGCCATCTGACCCCCCTGTATTGTAATTCCAGGTTGTGTCGTTTTGATTTCTGGCTTTGAACAAACCTAATCCTAGCTGGAACTTAAGGCACCAAAAGGGTCTCGAGGACATGGCATATAAGAAGAGATGCAGGGGGTACATCGCAGCTGGGCCCGGTGTTTGGAGTCGGTAGTCAAAGAGGGGCCAAAACTTTCCTGGGATCTCAGAAATTGTTTGAATATATTGAAGTGAATAAAACAGACGAAGGTTATGAGTTAAAGTTTAGAGTTTTTCTATTCCAGCAGATACGTCAAGTGATTGGTGTTCTGACCATGTAGATTGGCGGAAACCAACATTTTCTTCTAAAGGGGAAATACATCGACATAAATAGCCGACAAAGGAGTCCAAATCATATCTGAAGAAACCCGAAGACATATTGTTTAAGTAAGAGTATTCATAAAATGAAATATTCTTAGGACATTTCATTTCCTAGGACTTTCCCTCCCACTGAATTTGTAAAAGACTGAGAATAGACTTAAAGCCTCCACCCTCCCGGTCAGAAGGTCTGTTTGCTTTCATATCACCGGCACAGTTAATGGCGGATAATCTCGCTTTTCTCCTTCTTTCGTAAAAGCGAAAAATTGGCGTAAAGCGAACTTTCAAAATACGAGGTGATGCCTTTATAACGAATAGAAGCAAAATTAATAAACAAGTTTAGAGCAAGAGATGGACAGACATCTATTAAGAGGCACCTAAGCCCATAAACTAATAGTTATTTCTCTTTTATTTTGTATTGTTTCGCAAATCCCTCCAATAGATACCAACATTTATGTGGATGCTAGACAATATAAATGACAATTCAAATGGTCATTTCATGAATTGTTCGGAATATATAATAATGCCATCCCTGTGGGTTGAATCCTTACGCTTCGCCTGATGTATGAGCGTAGTGATAAAAGCTACAAGAATGCACATATTGGTTTGAAGAATACGCGGAATGATGAATAATGACTTATCTGCAAATTTCAGACAATGTGGAACACAGAGGAAACACATTGATAAAACCGGGATAGGAGTATTAGTTATTAGTCCGAATACGTGGAATGATGGTAAAATGGCTATTCATAGAATGTCAGACAATATTCAACAACTCAAATGGTCATTGGTGCCAAGATAAGCATGTTACGCTCTAAGAATGAAATTATCTGGAAAATGTCATAAAGGTTGATTTCGCCTTTTGAACTTTTGAGGGCTTTGTTCGTGGCAGTGATGGAAATAGGTTTTGGGAACTAGGTATACGGTAAGACTGGGTTTTGGGAAATAGGCACACGGTAATGTATCCATTGGTAGACATTGAACATAGAAAGAACGTGGAAATTGAGAAGTAGGTATACACTGTACCCCCTCGTCCCCGCCCCATTTTGATCCCTGCTTGGTGTCATTTGCCAGTTTGGTGACACATCAACTTCACATCTAATTCTGACTAATTGAGGGAAGGAAAGAGAGAACCAGTGAACCGTCAGTGAATAAGAAACAAAAGTCCGAAAATTGAGAGAAGCACAGTCCACTGAGTTAACTAACCTCTTGTTCT
Organism: Architeuthis dux; assembly: GCA_006491835.1. Lineage (NCBI taxonomy): Eukaryota > Metazoa > Mollusca > Cephalopoda > Oegopsida > Architeuthidae > Architeuthis > Architeuthis dux. The sequence continues at coordinate 2,821,147 of VCCN01005510.1, forward strand.
TCATTAAAACCTATTAGGGCTCAGGACGTTAAGGAATGGTTAGTAAGTAAACTTAGTAGCTACCTTAAAACTCTTCCTAACATTGGACTACACTCACTCCGGTCTTAAAGATTCGGTTAAAAGGAAGAAGAACGAGAGGGACATTGAACAAGTTGTAAGGTTTCTCCTATAAGCTTAGTTGATGACCGAAAAAATAACTGCAACTCTTTTTTTTCACATTTTAGAGTTAGTAATATGGGGGGGGGGGCTGACAATAAAGAGCCAGCAATTGGGGTCTTTGTTGCGATAAGAAATGCAATTTAATTTTGGGTGGGTGGGTCGTACTTTAAAATTATGGGCGTTAGCTTTTGGTAGGCACTAACGAAAAAGACATGAATTTTATTAAGAGACAAGTTTCAACTAATTTAATTCAAAAAGTTAACATTTGCAGCGCTTGAAGCAGTAAATGTAATTATTTGATTATTCATGTCCATCGATTCAGTTTTATAGCAGCATTATTTAAAATGGAATTTGGAGGAATTGCGACTTATTCAAGACCCATAGATATCCATTTCGAACTACGGTAAACGGTCCCCTAGTCATAATACCATCGAATGAATGAATGCAATTTTTGCATATTTTTGTTGTTTAAATATGCGTCTTATATGCCGTAAAATACGTTAAGTAACTTCTGGGGCTATAGATAAGGCCGAGAAAAAGGACTGTGGACAAAAACGCTGCGTACCATGGTTTAATAGTAAAGCCCTTTTGGAATACAAATACGAACAGAAATAAATATTGCCTCTCACTGCAGCAACCAGGGGCACGAATAAATAGTTGGATGAGAAAGCTAGTTGTAGGGTGAGAAAAGTTGGTCAGTCTTTTCATGTGTGTGTGACGCTTTCAGCCTGGTGGATCAAACTCACTCCGGATGAACATCTTATCTCTACTGGGCTCTCTACCGTTCAAATATATCTGACTCCCTTATCTCTTGGTCAATTTTAATCCGCCACTCCAAGCTTTCCGGATGTCTTCTCGCCAGGTACATACGTGGCCTGATATAGCGATCAGACAATTCAAACGGTTTATCTTGTAACAATAACATCGTTTGAGAATGAAGTAAGCGATATAATAAGCGAAGCACAAATCCACACATATCAATTAGAAATGTGTTTTTGTACTATATCACGCTAATGGGCGCAAATGACGTAGTAACATAGAATTTCATGATCTTATAACGTAGTAAAGATGCTGAATTTAAAGAATAATACAAATATAAAAAGTAATAAAAGCAAAAACAAAAAACAAAAACAAAATCTTTGTTGTTAACAGAACGCTATTCTCCAAGCTCACTGCAATGTACACCTCTATTATCCACGTATATAAAATGCATGTGTATCCATATATTCTCCAAGCTCAGTGCAATGCAAAGCTCTATCTATGCTTATAAAATGCAGTGTGCATCCATACATTTCATATATGCCGTCATTTTTGACGGCACGGTTAACTAGTATATTTATATCCAGTAACGTTGGAACTATCTGTGAGCATCCGTAAATTGATGCCCTGTGAGTATCGTATATTTTCTAAATCTCAGGTTGACTACTTCATGAATATAACTCTTTGTTAGATAAACAATAATTACAGGCTTTTAACCTACCCATCGGATCCGCCCTGTAATATTGTCTTCGGATATAAGGAACATTTCTAGAGGAGTCTACCACTGATGAACTGTCAGAAACGAAAGTTGTTATTAAGAACCTTGTTGGCTATTGTGTTGGTCAATTAGAGGCGATGCCCAACGGCTGGAGATTTTTAATCATAGACTGAGATCTCAGACAAATCTAAGGTCATCTGAACAGTTTCACTCCAAAGAAACTAACTTCGGCATTGCAATTTGATGATAGCGAAACATTTTCTCCACTAGAAATTGAGCTATTTAGGAGATTTCAATCAAAAACTCTTTGAGAAGAAAAACATGTCTAATGAGGACATTTCCTGGTTCACGTCTGCCAACGAAACCTTTGTATTCACTCACCTTTGTCTGTTTGGCAATACAATATCTCCAAAGATTCTCAATGAATTTCAATGAAATATTGTGGAAGCGTGGGCCATGGGTGAAGTAGCAATTGATTATATTCCGGGGTGGATCCAGGCATATTTAAGACAATAGTCCGAAATATGGAAAATCGAAACACAGTTTTCTACTCTGTATCGAAGCTGTATATGAACTGATTTTCATTCAGTTTTTAGTTAGTGAGTAGGATTTTACAAGCGAGCGATAGTTACTGCTTACGTTTATATATATTATATGTGTGTGAGATATTATGTTAAAATAAAAAATGTTACTTAGTGTAATTTGTGTAAAATCTCGTATTTTACGATATTTATATATTAGTCGTTAAAATTATCGTCTAGGGTGTTGATATAAAAATATTTTAATAAACATTTCTGTTTGTGTGTGCACTTTGCCACCAGTTCATTTCTTTTATTTAAAAGAAATTGTTCATTTGGAAATTCGATAATATTTTTCTTCCAACATAAGTAAAATGTTTGTGATGTGTTTTTACAATCGGTTATGGTTAAAGATTCCCATCTGATGATAGGTGTTAGTTTTTCATTCTTCAAATTCCAGACATATTTTGATAAAGATGTGCTTTTATAAAATATAGTAGCAGCACAACCGTATCCAAGTATGTGTATGTGTGCATTTGGGTGGGAATTGTATAATAGACTGTAGACAATCTTTGCCAGCGGACATCATTATTAAAACTTATTTGGTCTCCAACAATAATTCCGACCGTCTCACTCAAGGGAAACAATTTGCAATTGTTTTGAATTACATTGTTTATGTCTTTAAATTGGCACAATTCTCTTTCCAACGACTTCGGCAAATTCAAAGTATTTGCTAAAAGTATTAAACGACCAGTCTAACCTTTTATGGAACTACATTGTAAGTAAATTTCAACGCAGACAGGATGTCCATACTTGGAAGATTAGCTCAACACAATGTTCCTTTGGTGTTGGTGATTTTGGCAATCCTGCTACGGTTCTGTAGGAAAGTTTGAGTAGGAGGATTGTGTCTTAGTGAGTATTTTTGGTTGGACATCTGCCACCTGGTAGGTTTTCCAGCTATGACGTCATCAAGATGGCGGTAGCTTAATCCTTTTCTTTTTATGTTCCCGTACTCTAAAATTATGGAAGGTAGCTTTTGGTGGGGACTAAAGTAAAATACCAGAGTTAAGAGCGACGGTGTTCGAGCTTACATAAAAACCAGGATTTCAAATGCTAATTTTTTGGCACGGAAATCTTTGCCATTTGGAAGATTGGCGTACCATAATATTAGTTCTCCTCCACATTTCTCTCAATTTAACATAGTACGTTGCTATACAACGCCTAGAAAATATAATGTTACCTAGTTGCCTCTAAGTCCTGCTTATTTGTTCAGAAGCAGAAAGCAGTGCCCTTACGCTGCCGATGCCTCACATATCACAAGTTTTCCGTCTCGGCTAGTTCTCCGTGGTTTGCAATATGTGAAATAGACTTAGAGGCGACAAGCAC
>VCCN01005510.1:2872226-2882276 GCA_006491835.1 Architeuthis dux
CCCACAAACCAAGAAAAACATACTGTCCATTATTAGGTTAGATTTTTGACTACTATTTACATTCATCTTAATTCTTCTGTTGATTTTTATTGCAACCCTGTTAATCTACGGCAGTGAGTAAGCATCGTTGATTGGAAATTAATAATAAGCTTCCGGCGAGACTCGAAATCACGTTCCTGAAGGGAAGCCAGGTTTACGGGGACGTGAGTTCGAGTCTCACTGAAAGTGTATTCTTTATTTCCAATCAACGTTGTTTACGTAAACCTGGCTTCTCCCTGGGGACGTGAATTCGATTCTCACCAAAAGCTTGTTCTTTATTTTCGATCAACGCTGTTTACTTAAACCTGGCTTCTCCCTGGGGACGTGAGTTCGATTCTCACCAAAAACTTGTTCTTTATTTCTAATCAACGCTGTTTACTCACTGCCGTAGATTGACGGCCTGAGTAGAGCTCCGAGAAAGTCGAGAGAAATGAAGAGGGGGAGTAGGTGGAGGGGAAAACGAGAGAAAGAAAATACAAGAGGTGGATGAGGTTGAGGAGAAGGCAAGAAAAAAGAAGAGGAGACTTCAAGAGGAAAAATGAGAAGAAGACATGAAATGGGAAATAGTAAAAGGAAAGAAAGATACAGTGAGAAGAAGAAGAAGAAGAAGAAGAAGAAGAAGAAGAACTGAAACAATAAGCAATGAATAACACCAAAGTGTGAAACTCACGAGAGGATGAAGAAAAAATGGCGTCAACGGTCAAAGGATAAAATAAAAGTGGAAACGACAATATCTTCATAACTATTGATGTTGAGGAGAAAGAAAATATATTAAAAAATATTTTCACGGTATAAACTTAAAATGAAGGTGTTTTCTCCGAGGAAATGTTGGCAAGTGTTCTAAATGTAAATGTAAATCACGTTTGTTTTGCCGATAAAATGTAAACATTGATTTCAACACGGCCCAATTACACGTTGTAATTCATGCAAATGTTGTTTTTAAAATTTGAAGTTTTTCCTTTCCACCAAAAACAAGAAAAAAATTTTCAAAATTTTAAATTACGTTTTTAAAATTGGGTGTCGAACATTTTCAAAGGTTTCGTGTCCATATTGAGATTCAATAAAATTAATGAAGTTGTAATTGCATAGTTATTATTCCTAACCGGAATCGATACAAACATTTGTGTCAGTAAAACGAACTGTATCTAATAACACTCGCTTAAAAACTGCCTTTGACGGCCTATAAGGTCGATGTCAAGTCACTTGATTTTAATTGCTTGGAAATCAGTGGCCTGATTGGACTGGAAATCGTTCTCATTGTAACGGTATCGTGCTAACAAAAAGTACGTTATGGTGTGCCGTTTTTGCTGCCTTACGGTGACAAACCCACAAACAAACATACAGAAATCGGATCATTATATAATATATATATAATTATAATATAATCATGACTACTGAAGCCTCTCTAAGAGATTCAATTTGATTGGTTCAATTCGAAACTATGTTTGACCAATCAAAAATAATTTAATAATGCTCAGGCCTAGAAAAAGCTAGCGGGATGTTCACGTTCTAGCAGTCAGAATTTTGAAAATGGCCTAAACAGCCGTAACATGTACATCAGAAAGAATACACCAATACACAAGGCGGAACTACGTTCATAAAAATGTTAATTTTAAAATTTTATGTTTTTAAAAAAAAAGTTTTGAAGTTTAAGAATTTTGATATTTTATAACGTCTAGAAAACTGAAATTGAAAATCTTTTTCAATATTTTTCATTTTCATAGTTTATCATTATAATATATATTTGTTATCTGGTTTTATTCTGGCACAAGACCACAACAGTGAGGCAACTCGTGATGATCGATCTTACTACAATGGTGAAGGATCAGCTTTCTAAATATCGCTCTGCAGTAGACGATTGTGTTTCACAGCCTAGAGGTAGAAGATCAATCACTGCTGAACGACGGGTTAAGAAAGATCAAAAGAGAAGTATTTTAAATCATTGGATACAGATGAATAGAGGGAGGCGCAAGAGGGAGAGGGCGAGACCTGTTCTACCCGAGAAGAAGAAAAAAAGGTGAGAAAGAAGAGTGTTTGGTGATGTATGATATCTCATTGAAAATGGAGAGCTGGCCATCAATTTCGAATATGTGTCATTAAAGTCGGCCTTTGAGAGAAAGTCGAGGAGATTTCATTCAATGAATGACGTTAGCTCAATTATTTAGAAAGCGAAGGTAATTCCCAAAAATGAGGTCTCTTGCTTGAAAACCGTCGACACCTGGATGTGTTCGGGAGAGTCAAAAGACAGGTCAGATAATAGCAGCGTTATGCCAAAGGGCAAAGAACTGTGACAGGGTATTCAAAATGGTTACTTTCAGAATGGATTTTGAATAGTCTTTAATCGCTATTATTATTTTGTTACTAAGCCATGACCAGTGATGGAAATGGGTTTTGGGAACTAGGTATACGGTGAGGGTGGGTTTTGGGAATTTGTTTATCTGACTCCTCACGAGGGCAAATTTGAAACGTTTTTCGTGTGGGGTCCCGACCGCGTACGTGCAGGTAGTTCTAAAAATCTCCCTAGTCCCCGAGACTAATGTCACGCGGACATTAGAACATGGTCGACATAGTCATAGGACGAATCTTTGGCATGATCTCATGACGAATCCTGAGCTCGTTGGACTATGGTCAAGGGACGAATCACGAGCTGTGTTTTTCGGAACTGCTAGTCGGGATCGGTGGGTTTTGGGAACTAGGTATACAGCAATGTCTCCATTAGTAGATATTGAACATATAAAATACCTGGAAATTGAGAAGTAGATATACGCTGTACCAATGCGCACCCCCTATTTCATCACTGGCCATGACCCAATGCTTCGCTGACAGTTATCATAACAACATGATCGATTAATGGCTGCCACAGATACTATAAGTGTGACAGACAAGGTAGGAAGGAAGAGGGGAGATGAGAAAGTTAAGCAGTTTGATCAGAGGATAGGAAAGGAGTGGGAAGAAAATAAAGTTAGGTAGTTTAATAAAAAGGGTTGGAAGGGGCTGATAGCTGCTACTGATACTATAAGTGTGACAGACACGGCTCTTATTATGTATATGATTATAGGAGTAGACTTATATTACATAGCAGATGGAACATTTTTAGGAACATTTTATTTTAGTGTGAAGAAAAGGTATACAATATGTATATACAAGCACACATCATAACAATCATATTTACACAAAGGGCCTTAAACCTTTGTAATAAACATCATAATTCTTCTTAAAATCATGTACATCTGTTGATAGCACTACATATTCCGGTAATATATTCCATAGTCCCCCTCTATCTATTGATAAAAAAGAATTTTCTGATATTCAATCTACTTCTATTTGCTTCTACCGTATATGTGTGGCCACTCAGTCTCTTGTACCTGCTTCTTGTAAACAATACACAACCACGCATAATCTTAAACATTTCTATTAAGTCTCCCCGATCTCTCCTGTTTTCTAACGATGTTAAACCTAACACTTTTAGCCTATCCTTATAACTCGTACCTTTTTAATTCCGGTACTGAAGGACAGATCTTTAAAAAGACCCTATATTTCATTTTTAGACTAAGATTATTTCGCTGTTTAGAACTTGGAGCATGGTTCAAAATACGGCAATCGAATTGCAATAGGCAATATGAGTTATATAAGCTACATGTTTTGTTTAGGGCCGGTTTTACATCTGTGGAAAACAGTTAAAATGAAATATGGAAAGATGATGATGCACTTTCTTTTCTGTTTTATGTTTCGCACTGTTTCGCTTTAGACAGCGAATTTGTATAACAACTAATTTGGCCTTGTAGCAAAGAGGTTTTTACAATTTCTTTTATCAGCAGAAGAGATCCCTAAGAGGAAAGGTGCTTTGTCTACAGATTGTTTTGTATTAATTGATGGAAAATGTGTTTAAAAAAAAAAGTTTTTTTAATTGGTGCCTTAGTTTGGGCTCAGCATACCGAATGCTGGCCGTGATTTGATGAAATAATTGTGGCACTAGGACTCATGGTGTTTTTCTGCGGTTACAGGATGAAGAAAGTTCTCAGCACCTGGAAAGAGTCGTAAGGGCGTCGACAGATATCGGTTTGAAGCGATCAAATCCTTATCGGTGGGACCGAATAAGTGAAAAGGTCTGGAGTGAAATCTCCGCGCCCAAAGTTCAGTTATAGGGCGGGGCAGGTTTTAAGTCCCCGGGTGTAGTAAAAAGATGGGCAAGTTAAGTGCCAGAATTTAAGCATGAGAGGGATTTATGCGGATGTATTGTGTTCATTTTTCATTGTATCATTATGTTGAAGAGGAATGTCTCTGTTATGTTTTTCAATGAGACCTTACAATTTTCGGAATTGTCTATTTTTACTTTAGGTATAATTGTACAATTTCTTTTTATTCAATAATATGATAGTTATAATTGTCATTTTGCAATTTAAAATATTGTTGGAAGTACAATTTCTGCTGATGAATATATAAAACTGCTACAGGCTTCTGTGAATTCTGAATTTGATGTATACAAATGAGAACGTGAGATGATATATATAGTTTTTTAGACTTAGTAGAAAGCAAATGAAATTAATTTACTAGATTATAACTACAGGACAGCTGATGCACAATACGATTGGGTGGAATATAGATTTCGAAAATTGATATGAAAGAAGAGAGAAGGAAAAGAAGTCTCCGTCCTTAAATTAAAAAAAAAAACAACAACAAAAAAATTGAAAAAAGAAAAGAAAAAGATTTGATTTATCACTATAGTTAGAACATAAATTTGTACTTTGTGAGTGTGTGTGAAACATACGTATATTCGAGGCTGTATATGCCCTTAGTGTGTGAGCATGGGAATGCGAGATTGTTATGAATTAGGACGTCAATGATACTAAACAAAGATTATACAGTGAAGACATGGGAATGTTGCGACGGCATTGACCTGAGGTGTCACTTGTCTAGAGTAACGTAGTAGCGGAAGAAAATTTTCCTTTTTATGAATGAAGTTAGATTACTATATGAATTTTCACCGCAGGAATTAATCTGGTTTTGCAATGCAGTTTGCCCTTGGTGCTCAAGTTTACATATTAAAGGGTCCAAATAAGTTTTGTTCTGGTATTAGGAGAGCGTTTCTCTCTTTGATTATTCAAGTACCGGTCCATGAAGGCAAGAATTGAAATTCGCTGTGGGCTAGGATGTCCCTTGTTAGCGTGAAGAAATAGGAAATTGATATAAGCTTGTCTTAATCAAATGTAATTGTTTTGGGGTATTTTGGTTAAGGAGCCTGAAACGAAATGATGACGAAATTCGCTTGGGGGCCTGGATGTCTTGTGAAATTAGGCAGAACCCTTAACGTGAAAAAAAAAGAAGTGGGCCCAAGTTCTGGATATGGGGAATTAATTGAGCGCCAGGTGGGAAGTCTTTGCAGTTTGCATTTCATATATACATATCGGAGCTATATGTGAATATTGAAAGATGGTATGAGGAGATAAGTTGAATTACAAATTGTAGAAACCGATGTTAAGAGAAATAAAATAAAAACCTGAGAAAATTAAACTATTAAAGTATTAACGTAATGCAATTAGTGAGTGATATGACGTGTTTGTTTGCGGCAGGGGCAGGGTTGTTTTTCTGTGATAATATTTTTAGTGGAATTTTTGAAAGATTTCTGGCTGAACGCCAGTCAAATACTGGGAGCGCAATCTCGCTTATGGATTAAAGTCATGCGCCGACACGAAGTTCAAGAGAGCCCAAGAATGTGGGGAGCGACTTGTAGATTCTAGTAGAACTACCTGTCTGTGGACATAAGATGTTATTTGGTGTTGAGGCTTGGAGAGACTAAAAGGAATAACATGGAATTTTAGGGCAAAAGGAAAGCCCTGTGAGGATATGGACCATGAAAGAAAATCTAGGAGTCTTTTTTAGTATGGACACAGAGAGCGGTCTTGCGCATTGTAGTAGCAAAATTACACATATATTTAAGTTGTGGAAGAAAGAATGGTTGAAGAATAAATTTGTAAGAAAGTGATACAAGAAAAAAAAAAAGGATAAACCTTTGAAGTTGAAAAGAACTATTGTACCGATTTATGTTTAACCAATTTCCTTTTCCGAACCCGATTTTATTGTGTGTGTCAAATTGACCACAGGTGTTTTTTTTTGTGTGTTTTTGCTTTTTTTCTCTTGTGGAGAGGAGTAATGTTATGATATGCTACCACGAGAAGGTCATTTTCCAGGCCAACACCTGTGCGGAAGTGGAAGTAACCCGGGGACCTTAGGAAACATGTATATGCGTGAGTGTCCAAAAGACAGGATGTGGAAACGGGAAATGACACAAGCGTGGGCGTTCGAAACCCATAAAGCTCAGAGCCGAGAGGAAGCTCAAGACAGAAAAACTCAGAAGCTCAGAGGACTCAGAACCGAAAGCAAAGACAGCCGGGGAGGCAGACGTCCTAGGAAGGCATGAGACCAAGTTCCCCTGTTGGGAACGGTCTCTCGGGCATACCGTATCTCTCTCCCACTCTTCATTCTCCGACCGACAAAATGTAACTTAAGAAATAAAAATATGTTCACATATTTTTACAAACAACTTTCGAGTCTTCTTTCTTTCCTGAACCCAACGGATCTTCACCCCGCTATACAACAGCGCGGCGTTGATGTAACTTGGCAGTAAATCAAATTCATGAACATTCACTCACCCGCGGGGTTACTCGGTCGGCAATGAGATACCACCGAGTGAGATTGTATACTGTGTGACCGTCGTATTCACAACGACCGAGCCTGCCCATTCTGTACGTCTTGTGCAGAGTTCTTTGGCAAAACATCGCATCAGCCAGGTCATTAAGTCCATCTGCAGTCCACATTTGGCTCCCTGCGACTTCTTGCTTTTCCAGAAAGGAATCTCTGGCCGTGGACGAGATCAAAGAGAACCGACGAAGCAGCTGATGGTGATCTCGAAAGGGGATTTTGCAGATTGTTTAACGGTGTGAAGTTCCAAGGTGAGTACTTTGAAGGGGTCTAAGGCGCTATTGCCCTAGCTAGGCTATTCTTTTGTTGTTAATATTAAATGGGTGGATACTTTTCGGACATACAGAAGTTAGACACAAAAATGGACGGATATGAACAGACGGGTATCTAAATCGATAACATGATCATAAACAGGCTGACATCAAAATATAGATAGATTGATAAACAGATTAAAACACTTTGGTATTGAAAAACAGATTAAACCCAGACTGACATCGCTCGCTCGATAGACTAAAGACGGCCCAATATAGATTATAAACGGACTGGCAAATAAATAGATTATAAAAAAAAGGAATTACGGCTATAAGTTGATTGAAAGAAAGAAGGCCATATGCAACACACCCTGGGTTTTCTTTTTTTAAAAGTGTAAACCGGACAACATCAAGGATAGCACGCAGTATTTATCATCCCAAGAATCACAGGTGTGGATATATGAGGTTTATCTGGAGGGTATTCAGCCATTTATTATTAAAGGAAAAAACAAAAAACAAAACAACCTAGAGCAATGGCGCCTTAGTCCCCTTCAAAGCACTCCCATTTCACTTTTCAAAACAGTCTGCAAAATCCTATTTCGGGATCGCCGTCAACTGCCTCGTCGCGTTCTCTTTAATCTCGTTCATGGTCTGAAATCACCTCCATTGCAACGGCGAACAACTATGTAAGGAATAAAACCTGGACCGTGGGGCTTGGGGAGGGGGGTGACATTGCCTGGTTGGACTGATGCAATGTTCTGCCAAAAAATAATCTTTATTCTGATATCAGACATGCCAAATTTAACTACCATTTGTCATATTAGTTTAATCCCAGCACAACTACACTGAAGCTGGCTTAATGACGAAAGTAACTGCTGTCAAAAAGGCCTATTTCAAGTATTCGCAGTTTTCCAATTCTCTGCTGCCGACTGAGTAATCCCACCGGAGAGTGTCTATACACGCATCCGGAGTAAGTTCACCTCTGATTGGTCGGCAAGTTACATCTAGGCACCCGCAAACAGTTCTGGAGATATTCAAAACGGCTTGATATTTTCCGGACAGACATCGAATAAATAGATTATGAACAAAGATAGATTGATTGAAAGTAAAAAGGTACCACCCACTGTTCTTTTCAAAACGTAAACCGAACGAAATTTAGGACAACACGCGGTGTTTATCTTCTATAGAAGCACAGGTGTGGATATATAAGTAACAGTTTATTTAGGCTGTTATTATTTAATTATAAAATTTGCGAATGTGCAGACAGTAGATTTCCTTCCTGTTTGATGCAAATAGAAATACTTTTCGGTTTTGTCATGAGATGCCTATTAGAAACCGTCAACAAAACTGTCAACCTAGGTTTCTTCAGTTTTGAAGTGATCAAGAATGGCTGGCTATCTATGGAGCTAGAGGGCTGAAAATTTAAACATTTACTCCTTATATATTTTTTTTTGTTTTTTAAAAAAATCCCCCCGAATAAGTTTTTAGTGGGGGGGAGTTCAATTTACAATGTAAGTTTATGCTAAATTGGTTCCGTTCACGATTTTTCTGTTGTTGAACATTTCAACTTTCGTAGTGATCACCTTCCCAACAAAAGTAATTTATTCATTGATCACCCGTTTTTCCAATCTGTTTAATTGATCACCTCCAACACAGCATACTGCAAAAAAGAAAAAGACGTTGGTCACGTGACGGTTTCTATTGAGTGATTAACCAGACCTGTTTTGAGTATTGATTCCTTTGTTGTTCTGTAACAACTCAATCAAATTAGAAATAAAAAAACTGAATTACTATATTCCTCTTTTCCACTTATAAAGATTAAACTGTTATCTTCATTCTACAATGTACTGAATAAATATTGCCCTTTCTATTTGAATTAGGTAGCGTGTGATTACGTAGTCTGAATCTAAAGGGTGACATATGTTTTCTTACCCTAGCATAGCTTTGTTGTATACTCGTCTTTTACATGTTCTGCCGACTAGACTTCTCGTCGTTGGGTTGTTCATTTGCGGGAGGAAAATCGTGAAAAAGGAAGACTCGAAACTTGTTGATAAAAATATGAGGACATATTATATTGATTATTTGCAAGAATGATGAAGTCATAACTCAGGCTGAGTGAGATTCGCCTATTTTCAATGGCGAAATATCAAATGGCCCACAAAGACTAAAGACAAGATTGCAAAGAATACATTGTCGTGGGAGTGGAGAGAGAGATAACAAGAGCCGAAATACAGTTCCCAACAGGGGACACCGGTCTTTGTGCCCCCCCCCGGCCAGGCTGTTGCCTGCCTCTGTCTGCGTGTCTCCGCTCTCTGCTTCTGAACTCTGTCCACACTCTCTGAGCTCTGCTTCTTATGGGCCTCGATCGCCCACGCTTGTTGTGTTCAACATCCTGTTTTCGCACACCCACGCATGTGCATTTTTCTTGAGGTCAACGGGGCCACTTCCGCCCAGGTGTTGGCCCGGAAATGACCTCCCGTGTAACTATATCATAACAGCTTTGTCTAGCACAGGGTCACAATGGAGGAGTGCTTATGAATATATATTCCAAATAGAGAACCCCTGCCTTGAAAATAAGCATTCAAAATCCTGGATTGTACTGGGGCTTTTTAGGTGACCACTAGTGCCGGTTGAAAAACATAACTAACTTAGCCACCAAACAGGTCTTTTGAAGGGTCAAATAAGTGCTACTTAAATTGTTAAGGAAATTTGACCATGAAAAAAGAACTTGTTCTAACAACTAGTTTCCACCGTTTCCTTTGAAGTAATCTCGTGTCTGCTGTTTGCACACTGGCTCACAAAGGATACTGTTCATATTCCCCGGAGTTTAATGATGACACATCGTATATCGGTTTATCGAAAAAGATATCTATTGATCAAGCAGATACAAATTGTGTTGTTTACCAAATCCTTAAAGATAAGAGGTATGTTTCGTTAATCCCCTCACACTAAATAAGTATAGCTATTACAGCTCACTGTATTTTTGTTTGCTAAAGAAATACGGTGAGCTGTAATCCTCATCATTATCAGCCGTCATAAGTCCATTGCTGGACAAAGGCCT
>VCCN01005510.1:2885347-2896814 GCA_006491835.1 Architeuthis dux
TTTTATGTATTTATGTATCCACTCATGTAAATCACCAAAACTTCCCGATAAATTCTAATGATACTTTCTGAAAAGGTGGGGCATAGACAAACTGAGAATTAATCCAATTTTGGGGTGGATCCAGGGATCTGTTTCCAATGGGATATTTTTTCATATATTAAGAGAAGGTAAACAATAGTCCGAAAAATGGAAAATCGAAGCACAGTTATCTTCCCTTCATCGTAGCTATATATGAACTGGTTTTCATTCAGTTTTTAGATAGTGTATTGCGTTGGCAAAGGTATACGCTCTCTGAGTGATTTCTACTTTGAAATGAAAATTATTCTTTCTCCTGTGAGAAACTTGTCATACTGTTTAGCACTAACCTGATAAATATATATAAAATATATATATAAAACCACATGCCCCGGTCCTTTGCTTTACCACTGAGCCACATCATTCAGAGCCGCTGTTAAAGTTATCTGTAATCTGCAGTGCAATCTTGACCGACAATAAAATATCCATTAATGGAAATAACACTTAATCATTGTTCGAATGCTCTGTTTTTTGTGAGCATTTAGGACAATTCATAGAAGAGTATACAGGAACTCCCCGGTTAACGTCGTGGTTAGGTTCCCGAAAACCACGACTTTAACTGAAGCAACGTTAAGCGGAACCGATTTTACCATCATCATCATCTTCATCAGCCGTTATAAGTCCACTGCTGGAAAAAGGCCTTTCCCATATAAATGGACATTTGTAGGCTGGTTTCCCTTTTCTGAACCGAGATAGATAGATATATAGACAGATAGATAGACAGACAGATAGATAGGTTCAGTAAGGAGGAGAAACGTACATTCCAATTGTAATAAATATATATATATCATCATCATCATCAACAGCCATTATAAGTCCACTGCTGGACAAAAGCCTTTCCCATCTCCTTCCATGACGACCTATCTTGTGCTAACCACGTCTCACCGGCAAACTTTTCTATCTCGTCCCTCCATTTTGTGTCTGGTCTTTTCCTACTTCGTTTACTGTCCCATGGGCACCAATCGGTTAGTCATTTCCCCCCATCTATTGTCATCTCTTCTTGCTAGGTGACCAGCACATCTCCACTTTTGCTGCTTAATTATTTGTATAATATATTTCACTCTAGTCCTACCTCTGATCCATGTTTTTCAAATCTCTTAGAGTTATCCCTAGCATTGCTCTTTCCATGGCTCTCTGTACTATTCTAAGTTAGTTTTCAGCTCGTCTTGTTAATTTCCATGTTTCGCATCCGTATGTCATGGCTGGTATTATGCAACCGTTGTATACTTCACGCTTTAAGCACATTGGCAAGGTGCTCTTCAGAATGTCTCTATTCATACCAAATGCTTTCCAACCTATCGTTATGCGTCGCTTTATTTCGCAGTCATGGTCTTTCTCAAACTGTATTACCTGTCTTAGGTAGATGTATTCATCAACCTATACATCATTATATAAATTGGGGTTATTTAATTCATAGTATATATTGCGATTAAAGTATGTCTAGTCTGAAAAATCACTTAATTCGCAATTCCACCTACACTACTTTATATTATTTTATATGTATATCTTTTCTTCCGCAACGACGTTATAACGAAACGACGTTGAATAAAAGGACGTTCTTGTATTCTATTGGGTAACGTAAAATGTTTGTTCGATTCATTAGTAAAAATAAAACACATTTTTCGATCTTAACTTTATTGAACAACATGCGTATTTGCCGTTTTGTTTCACTACTTCTGGCTTCTTCAAGGCAACTTCTGAAATCCATCCTCCTAGAACATTGTATCTTCTGAGCAAAAAAACAACTCCATGTGCCTTTAGCAGTCTCCCAGGAAACTGTATTTTTATCATTAAGAACATTCTATAAAGACCCAAATGGTAATCTGAACGAGCAATATTTAGTGAATTAGGCGGATGAGTGAGAACTTCCCTTCCTAAGTGTTACAATTTATAACTGGTCCCAAAATAAAAACAAAACAAAAAAACATGCAGTCTAGCGTTACCGGATGGAATATTACTCCCTTTCACTTAACTGATTCCAAACGGACAATTTTCGTTGATTGCTGCCTTCAGTTGGTCTAATTGGGAGGAAAACATGGGGTTCATGATACTTTAAGCGTCGTAAATTGGAGTTAATGGTAATCCTTGGTCTTACGAATGTAAAATATGGTAGTTAAACACAGAACACAAAAGCCCCCCCCCATCATACAAATGCTACAAAAAGTATAACTATACAACGTATTGATCAGATGTTAACACAATAATGGAGTTAAAAGCCATCAATTTGTTCTTTATCAAACACCGACTGTCAAAAGTCTCTGGTTGTGCCTCAAAAATATAGTTTGGCACGTCGAATGCACTGTAAACGAATTAATGGTGTGCAATATTCTGATAAATCAATGGCTTTTAACTTCATTATTGCGTTAATATATGGCCAATACGTTGTATAGTTATACTTTCTGGATCCTTTGTATGACTTTTTGGAGCCTTTTTATGCTGTGTTTAACTATTATATTTTACATCCGTAAGGCCAAGGATTACCATTACCTCGAATTTACGACACTTAAAGTAACATGAACCAAAAACCGGTTCAAATCAATAGTGTGGCTCCGGAAAGAGCTCGTAGTGTAGGACTTCCTTCCAATACCACCACACACAGCACGTCATCTTCTTTGGGTGAAAATCGTCCTTTGGTGTAGTTGACAGTAGTTCATTTCGCTTGCCACATGATATTTAGCATTCCACATTGTTCTAAATTATCCACTTTTCATCGCCTGTCACAATCTGTTTAAAAGACGGAATATTTAAAGACGCTTCAGTAGGTTATTTTCGCTTAACTTATGTGAAAGTCAAACTTCAAAGCGACTAACATAACCAAGCTGATAAAAATTATCTTCAACGATTGGTTTGGATAATTTTAGTATGCTGCTTATCTCCCGCGTTGTATAGATTTGATTAATCTCAAGTACAGTCTTGATTTCATCGATATCAACATAAACCGTTTAACTAGACCGTGGAGCATCGTTCAGCTAGAAATCTCCACTTTTGACATTAGATCATTCGCAGCAAATCTGTTATTGTTGATCTTTCAGTCACATTTTTACCTCTGTTGAATTAAAAAAAAAGCATAATATGGAGAAAAGTTGCCTATTTTCTTCAATGTTAAAATCAATAAACAAAATTGCGCCGATTTCGACATTTTATGCCCCTCATGACAGCTGTCACAAAGGAATCGAAAGCGATCTTTTCGAATGAAGTTAATTGAAACAAAACGCTCCCAATGCTCTAACGACTAACCTTTGGACAACCCAATACACGGCAATAATTGTCAAACCTGCCATATAATATAATCTTCTAACCTGACTTGGCACATTTCGAACGAATCAGTTGTGTTGTCGATTGAGAATAGATGACAACAATTAGTATAAAGTATATTACTTTTTGGCATCAATAGATATAATTGGTGTTCTGTATAAAATCTCATATTTAGATCTAATATGTTCCTTCATCATCAACGCAAGTTCTCATAATTAGGATTAAATATATTTGTCTATGTATAATACGATGGTTTTTTAAATATACAGAACTAAATTTGTATAATCTTTGCTTTGACGTACATAAACCTATGGTGCAAAAGTCATACAAAAGGCTCCAAAAAGTATCATTATTTTAGTAAAAAGTATGATTAAAAATATATTCCTCAGAAAATAAGGCATGTCTTTATCAGATTGCATACCATAAACTCGTCAGTTTGGTTCGTCAGATGCACTGTTTCCGTCGTACATTGACGAGTTAATGGTGCGCAGTCTGATAAAGACATGCGTTTAATTCCACTATTGCGTTAATCCTTTTATGAATATGTTGTTTAATTATACTTTTTAATAAAAAAAAGGTATACTTTTTAATAAAAAAAAGATATACTTTTTAATAAAAAAAAGATATACTTTTTAATAAAAAAAGATATACTTTTTAATAAAAAAAGATATACTTTTTAATTTTATTAAGAAGTATACCTTTTTTTTATTAAAAAGTATACCTTTTTTTAAAAAAAAGTATACCTATTTTTATTAAAAAGTATACTTTTTTTCTATTAAAAAGTATACTTTTTAATAAAAAAAAGAGTATAATTTTTAGAGCCTATTTTGGAGCCTCTCTAAGCTGGTTTATGAACGTCAAAGCAACAATTACCTAAATGTGTAGTAACTCAAAACTCCCAACCTTTGGAATGCTCACATCCACTCGGCAACAAAAGAGAAAATTACCTTTTATGTGCTTGCAAAATCAACTGATTTAAAAAGATTATTTAACTGATTATTTGTTTGACAATGTCAGCTTCAGCATAAAACCAGATTGAAGCAGCACCCAGTCGAGATTGAACTCATTTGTCTTGACTTGCAAGATTGTATATTAACCAATGCTCTAGGTTTTGATTTACATAACGTTATTAAAATCGCCAAAACAAAACTGTCAACATAGGTTTCTTCAACTTTTAAATGGGTCTGTCTGTCTGTGTGTTGCGCGTTCAGGCCGCACCAGTGGAGCTAGAGGGATACAAAGTTAAACATTTAATCTCTGTCTAGAAGAAACTGTTTTTAGTGAGGGTTTAATGTTGTAATGACTGAGAATTCGGACATTTTTAGTGATCACTGCACAGCAAAAGGCGAGATAAGTAGCTTATTCATTGATCACCCCTTTATGTATAGATTAAATGGCTATTTCCAATGCGTAGTTGTAACATACGAGAAGCTTCGGGAAGTAACTAGAAACGAAGCAAAGATTATTTATTACCAGTAAAAATTACTCTAATCCGGTAGTTCCCAACCGGGGGGGGGGGGCTATTAGGTAAAAATAAAAGTCCAGTCTAGAGATAGGGTTTTCTGCACTTCTATCTATCAAGTCGAAGGTTCGAAATAAGCTCCAAGTTGAGAATAATTTAAGATTTGCTCTCTCACTAAAAGACCCATAAATCGAAGAACTAGTAGCAACACAACAAGAACAGAGATCAAATTGATGTGTATATCACTTACGATAGCATAATTCTTATTTTTTTGTAATAAACTGGAATTTCAAATGACGTGTTCTAATTATTTTCGCTTGCATTCTTTGAGTAACAAATACACAGCAGCAGGTGTACAATTATAAAATTAAACTAATCCTTAGTATGAAGCTGTCTAATTATACGTAAAATACAGTTACTATTTGAAATTATTCTTTGTGGCAACTTAATAAATTGAAGGGGGGATATTAATATTCTTATTGACAAAAGTGGGAAATGACACGAAAAGGTTGGGAACTACTGCTCTAATCAATGTATAATCCTACCCCTAACCGTAACTCTAACTCTTAATTAATCACAACGAACCACTGTGTAAAAGCTTTTTTTTAAATTGCTTCTGGTATTATAAAGGGACCGACCAAAGACACAACCCACGACAATAATTTCCAACATTTCTATTATAAATTACAGGCTTTTATTCCAAACGAGTAGCCGCCATCTTTAAATAGAAATCAAGGAACATGTAAATCACTGATGCTTCTTTGAAATCTCACTGTATTTACGGAGTCCATTTTGATGTTTAAAAGCAAAACACAATGTATAGCCATACGGATATTTCTTTTCTTTGAATCCTGTTTTCAAAGTAAAAATTAAACCAATAACATCAATAGCTTTATATGGGAATCAGAGAAGTTGAAAAACATAGACTAGATAAATATCGATAGAACTCTCATGTCTGATTCTGTAAAGAGAAACAAATAAATAAAAACACTTATCTTATCGTTTGATGTAGGATCTAAAGTTAAGAAAAACGACAGTCGTTTAACTGGTTTTGGGCATTGAATATTTCATTCTCTTCTTTTCCCTGTGTCTCGAGCGTCCAGAATACGTCTGTTCGTATCCATTATATTCTTGACGCTTTGAACACTTTATATGCCATTTTCGTTTATATGCGTATAGCTTATTCAGAATTGTTTTTGTTTTCATCATCTTTATTTTTGCAGTTACTGCAGCTTAAGCAGTTTATAATAGTGTAGCCCTTTATAATATACTAGCATAGTTGCCGTAACATTTACTTGTGGATAAATTATACAAATATATATTTTAGTATACATGTATTTATTGCAGACGAAATAGCGTGAACCTTTTCGAACGAAATTTATTTTTCTGTCGTTTTCTACAATTCTTAATATTTTCTGTTTTTTCAATAATCTTAAAACGACACGGCAACAGAATTGGGAAGAAACACAGTTTGTTTGCTTTAGTGTGATCGAAAACAACAAATAAACAAACCAATAGACAAAGACGCGACATGGGATTTTATATAAGATGCTTTTTCGATTTTAAATGTCTGCTGTGCTGGTTTCTATTTATGCCTTTTGTTTTTAAGTGTCTATTTTTTGTTAATGTGATTTTCGACAGTTAAATCTGGTTCTTTGCTGAGTATTTGTTCGTTGTTCAATGGGGAATTAGAAGATCCCATTTTTTATTCATAGCGATTTCAAACATCAAAAAGTAAGGGTGACTGGGGACAGTTGCAACACCTTTTGAATTTCCCTCAGTTACACAGAGACTATTTAGACTAGACCAACTAAATCATTTTTTAATATATTAAACTTACATCTGTCTGCTATTACCCATACCATTTAAAGAGTATTACATATGACATATCATTCACAATATTTATTTGAATGAAAGAAGTCAGATGCTGCAACTGATCTCAACCCTGGGGACAGTTGCAACACTAATCAGGGACGGTTGTAACATGTTAAAAATACATTAAATTAACTTTTGCATTTTGTCTCAATTCTGAAAATATGTATTGTTTTATAATAATAGAATAGTATTATTCATTTATACATAATAATATTATAGTATTATTTATTCATACACAATAATATAGTATTATTTATTTATTTATTTATCAAATAACAGTTATTGAGTTTTGTTTGTTTATAGATTGTTATAGATTCTATTCAATCTCTCCATATGTCAGTGTTAGGCAGGAAGAATGGAACAATTTGCAATGCAATAAACTTTTATTAAGCATGCATTTATTGTACAAAACTGCAACTGTTTTGAAAAATGACTTTTGTCACATTCCAGTAATATGAACTGCGACCTTGGATTTCTTGAAGGGCGCACATACAATCCAAAATCCAATCCTATCAACCATGACAGTACACCATGTGCTAGCTAGACACACTGACTTTGACACATGCTAACCAAGTCACTCAGAAGTCAGCAAAACAATGATTCAAACTAAGTTTTGATTAATTCCTGCAACCGTTCAAGGCAGTATGCCAAGATTTACGGCTCAAGAAAAGAATTACTTTCATACTTCCAAAATGAATTTCTTTTCAATAAATGTAGCTGCAGATATCGAATGTGTCTTCTTTCCTCCTGGTGGAGGGGGGGGGTATAACTGCGCATGTGCAATATGAGTGTCATCACTCTAGCATGTTTCTGATTGGAGGAATAAGACTTGTTGCAGCCGTCCGCAGTCTCCCATACTTTATAAAATAAATTTAAGATCCTATTTCGTTATCTTTTTCAAAATAAACCTGACAACAGCAGCACAAGTAATAGGTAATTATACATTGAAGTGGCGTAATCCAGGTCACTACGTATGCCTAATATATTGAAGTGGCGTAGACTATTCTGACCAACTAAAACTGTATTTTTGAACATTAACACGCATACATTTCAATGCATTCAACTACAAACGATATAAGTCAATTACGGAACAAATAAAAGTAGACAACTTGACCATCTAAAACTGTATTTGATTGAATTTAAGTACGAATGATATAAGTTAGGGTTAGCGTTTAGGTTTAGGGTTATTGTTAAGGTTAGTGCTTAGGGTTAGTGTTAGGCTTAGATTTAAGGTTAGTGTTTGGGGATAGTGTTAGGGTTATTGTAAAGGGTTAGTGTTTAGGGTTACAGTTATATAAGTCAATTAGGGAACGACTTAAAGCAACAGACTTGTAATTATCGCGATGGTAGCTTCGCCACTGAAATTCCGAGAGACTCGTCTGGAGCAGAACTGTAGATGTACAAAACTTCCGCCAAAAAATGTCAAACATGGTTTACGCCATCAATACAAAATGGTCAATTTACGCCACTTCAATGTACAATAACCAAGAAACATTGGTAATAGAAGAAAAAAATGAGAACCCCCCAAAAACGAGAAATAAAAGAACATCTAAAATATCTTCTATAGTTTTGAGAAGGGTCATTAATATTCAAATGGTTCTTCGGACGATTGAACTCCTTCTTGTTGTTTGTGTTGTAAACACGACGTTTCGGCCGATCCATTCTTCGGCCTTCTTCAGGTGTAACCCGATGTGGCTTCCACTTCTCATCAGACCTAAACCCGACAAGACAAATACACAGAAGCACCCGAGCCCTGCGCTATAAGGGTTACCCCCTTTAAACACAACGTCTGTTCAACCCATCACACTCGGATTTTACACCTGAAGAAGGCCTAAGAATAGATCGGCCGAAATGTCGTGCTTACAACACAAACAAGAAGGAGTTCAATCGTCCGAAGAACCATTTGAATCTAAAATATCATAATGTAAAATATGTTGTTTTGGGAACGATGTTATTCATGACAAAAAATAGGATGAAACATCTACAGAATAAAAAACGACTGTATGTTAGTATAGACAGTACACAGGGGAAAACTAATGAATGGATTGGACTAAAATTTGATATATACAACCCCTGGCAAGAATTATGGAATCACCACGCTTAGAGAATGTTCACCCAGCCTTTTTACTTCACTGCAAATAAACAAATCACAGATATGACACAAAGCAATTTTTGTTTAATAGCTTAAGATGTTGGTTTCATGAAATATACCTCAAACAAATTAGATTAAAATATTTAAATTATTGGCATATTTATTTTCCAGATCAAGTAGAGGAAAAATTATGGAATTATGTTAGTATAGACAGTACACAGAGCAATTTGCATTTCTAAAATAAATACCATCACAAGTCTAAATATGCAAATTAGTATACAGTTAAAATGGAATACTTGCAGACCTTAACGAGCTGTTGGACCTATTGTTGGATTGGTAGAATTGAAAGGAAACATCGCATCAACAGGAGAGCTCTCAATTGAAATAATGGAAAGGATTATCAAATTCTTTTGAGAAGAAAATCCTACATGGAGTGTGGCAAAAGATGTTGGTTGTTCCCAGTCAGCTGTGTCTAAGATTTGGTGCAAGCATAGACAAAATGGGAAGATTATAAAGGAAAACATATAGGTAGACCCAAGAAGATGTCAAGGCATCAGGATAGAAAACACAAAGCAATATGCCTTGATAATAGAAAATACCCAGAAAAACAAATGAAAAACAAATGGGCAGAAACAGGAGTCAGTATTTGTGATAGAACTGTAAGGGATCGGCTGAATGGAATTTACATACAGAGAATCCAAACAAAAACCAGGACTAACACCTAAACAGAAGAAAACAAGGTTACAATTGGCTAAAGAGAAGCAATCATGGAGTGTGGATGATTGGATGAAAGTGATATTCAATAATGAAGCGATGGTGCTGCATCTTTAGTCTGCTGCCATTCCAATGAAACATATAAAGATGACTGCCTGAAAAAAACAAGCACATTTCCCGACTCATTTATGATATAGGGTTGCATGTCAGGGTAGATGGTAACCATTACCTCAACAGTCAATGCAGTGATGCAAATTCAAATATTGGACACCTCTCTAATTCCACCGATAGAAAATAGCTTTGGTGATGATGATGTCATTTTTCAGGATGATAATGCATCTTGCCACAGAGCAACGAGTTTTATCGCTTTTCTTCAGTAAAGGCATATCAACTGAATGATATGGCCATCAATCCGGATCTCAATCCGATTGGCAATTTATGGTGGATATTTAAAAAAGAACTTGATCCATGACAAAGCTCCATCCTGCAAAGCTGATCTGTCAATCGCTTGACAGCTTGGAACCAGATTGATGGAGAATATCGTTTCGTTTTTCATTAATGAAATCCATGTCTCAAAGAATACAGGCCGTCATAAAAGCCCTAGGAGGAGCAACAAAGTACTAATGTGATTTCTTTTATAGATGATTCCATAATCATTTCCTCAGCATTGAGTGATGCCATAATGTTATCCTCTACTTGATCTAAAAAAAGAATATGTCAATAATTAAAATATTTTAATCTAATTTGTTTGAATTATATTTCATAAAGTCATAATATCAAGTTATTAAACCAAACAATGTTTTGTGTCATATCTGTGATTTGTTTTTTGTTACGAAGTAAAAGCTGGGTGAACATATCCTAAGTGTGCTGATTCCATAATTGTTGCCAGGGGTAGTAAATGTCTTCTTTTAACCCCAAGAGTGAGACAAGTGTAAGTGAAAAATGGCAGAGTGGAGATCAAAGAAGAAAATAATATAGCTATGTGGCTAAATTCGAATGCTTGTTTTCGTAGCTTTCATAGCTTAATCGGTAAGGAGCTGTCACTATAATACAGGCTCCTAAGGATAAGGGATGTGAGTTCAAATCTCACCGGAGGCCTATCCGTTTTTTCTAATCTATGTCTCTTAACGATCGTAAAATAAACGACCAGAGAGTTGCGATTAAAAAGCAACAAGAATAAGATGAAAGTAAGACCAGTCGAACTTAATAATAATGTCAATATTTCATTTAGGAAATTACAGTCTTTCTATGTTCGGAAGATTTATTTGTTTATTCCCTACACGCCCTGTGGGGCGATTTTAGTAGCATGTAGGTTTTTACAGGCTGTAACCGGGTTTGGGACCAGCCAAGGTGACTACCAAGATGTAGTTTCTGTCTGTCAGAATAAACATCTTTTAGATTTTAGACTGCATTACAGGGCTAAAGGGCCCCACATGCCGTGCTATTTGCCCATAGCTGGCAGGGAGAAGTGGATTCATGCTTTCCAAAGGGTATTAGTGCGTAGTGAACTTAAACAGCCTCGGCCGAAACTATTTTCTGTGACGATAACCGTTACGCCACTCCACACATCCAGAGGTTTTTGTCAAACTCAAGTCCAAGTTGGAGTTGACTTTGTCCCCTCCCGTCACAAGAACAACAAGAACAATCCTCTCCAAATTTATGGGAGTACACTCTTCACTGTCTAAACTAAACTAAACATATATATAAAACTGACATTTCCCTACCGTGATTTGAAATCACGAACATGTGATTAAAAGGCGGCTCTTTTACCAACTGAGCTAAACTTAACAGTCCTATATACCGAATTGATTTATTATATATGGCAGATGTAATTGACAGTGTGGAAATGAAAGATTGAGAAAGGCGTATTATGATAAGATAAGCCTTGATGCATTTTGCCGAGTTTCATTCGGCGTCTTCAGAAGCTATTGCAGTGCAGAAAACTCTACCTCATACTAGGAAAAGACAATGTGGAGACTCAGAATAATTTGCAA
>VCCN01005510.1:2897218-2908910 GCA_006491835.1 Architeuthis dux
ATACAATACAAAAGTTGCAGTAATAATATTCAGTCGGAATAGAAGTAAGAGTGGAGTTTGATTCTTCAACAGCCAGGCTTGTATACATTCGTTTTATATATTCCATTATAAATGTCTTTCGATATACCATCAATATCAAAGGTGTCCAGTTGAGTGCTCAACTTCTCAAGACAATATTCAAATGGAAAGTGAGATGCATTTGTCTCGAAAGCATTAACAAAGTTGATTTAGCCCCATTTCCCCAGTCGACGAGGGACAAATGCACCAGATTCCCGTTCGTCGTAAGTGAAGAACAGAGATAGTAAAAGAATTATGGGTGAATTAATCGACATTAAATTCATTGGCCCAATAATCCGTCGTAATCGGATTATGATAGTACTCTATCCTCAATATCTGCTCGTTCATGCGTGGCGATGGATGGCGCATGCAATTCCTGCGGTGCAGCGCACGGGTCTCATAAAACGAAGATAAATATTTACGCAGTGACCCGGACAAAGCACGCACCATAAAGTGCGTGCACATGTTCTATAGCTGTGATTAATATTCACTACTGAATTAAGTGCACTGACAAGCAAGAGCATTATATTGAAAAATAAATATATTGGGTGAAATAAATGCTCTTTCATCATTAAGCTATGGAGTTATTGATGTACCTAGGTGTATATGCAGGTATACCTTGAGTAGTGCGGTTAATTCGTTTCAGAATGTCCAGTTCTGCTCAAATACTCACTGTTCAAGCTCTTATTATAATTCAATTTGTTTTTGCCCAGCTTATACTTAGTTACATTAATGTGTACAGAAATACCGTAACCGTACTACATCAAAACCTGCAATAATCAAAAGCGCACTGTTCAAGGTATTATTATAATTTAATATGTGTTTTTTTCCAGCTTATACTTAGTTACATTAATGTGTACAGCAATACTGCACTACATCAAAGGCACTATTCAAGGTATTCCTGTATATGGGTTTGTGTGCGTGCGAGTGTGTGTGTGTGTGAGTGAGTGAGTGAGTGAGTGAGTGAGTGTGTGAGGGGAGGAAGAGAGAGAGAGAGGGAGATAGAGTAGAAATGGGGGGATAGAAAGAGAGTTGAAAGGTAGAGATGAAGAGTAGAAAGACAGGAAGGAAGGGGGAACAGGAGAAGAAAGGTGATATAGAGAGAGAGAAAAAGGAGGAAAACTAAATTGATGAAGATCTTGAAAGAGTAGAAACGTTTGAAAGAGGATTGAAATATCCTTTAACGTATAAAGAGAAAGAGTGAAGGCATACAGATATAAGTAGAATCAAAAGTTACCCGAAGGATATATACGAGGTATGTCCGGATAGTAGTCAACCATTTTGAATATTATGAGAACAGGTAAAAGCTAAAGCGTCCCGTCTCTGAAGAGGCAACTCGAGTATGGAGCTCGATGACGAAGATCCGGTTTCTGGTGTATGCGTCAGCTTAGTGATCCTTGTAAGTTTCAAGTCTGGGCGAGACCAGGACTGTATTCTTACGACCGCCCCCATTACAGGATGCAAGTCCACCGTAGGGATACCTCCACCCTAATCACACAGCTTAGAGTGTACTCAATTAGCTGATGTGTGCACAGGGAAATTTGTTCCAATGAAGAGTTTTCCACATTCTTTGCTCATAGAGCGGGATTGAGAACAGGTAACGCCACCTTTACGTAACATGACAGCCAAGTACAGGGGGTCTTACTGCCCATGTGTAAACACTCTCGTGGGTTTACTCAATCGGTATTGAGCAACTATTGTGTGAGAGTCGCATTCACATGACCGAATCTGCCCATTCTTCAACTCGATTAACGACGGGGAACGAGGATGGTGTTAGGCTAATCTTCTAAGCGCGAAGGATGTACTTGCTTTGAAGATCAGCATTTGACGCCGACTACTGGTACCGATGGTAAATACGGAGCTTACTCAGCCACCATTCTGGCCCTTGTTGCAAATTTGATGTAACACTTTAGGGAACAGGTCAATGATATAATTAATCTTCAGGAACATATACGTATAGCAGGTCTGTTTAGTCACTCAATAGAAACCGTTGCGTGACCAACATCGTTTGGCAGCATGCCGTGTTTGGGATGATCAATTAAAAAGATGGAAAAAGGGGTGATCAATAAGTTACTTCTCCCGCCTTTTGTTGGGTGGTGATCATTAAAAAAATCCGAATTTTCAAAAATCAAGCGTGAACTCTACCAGACACAAACTAAGGGACCAATTTACCATAACTTTACATTGTAAATTGCCCACCCCCCAAACAATACTGGAGGATATTTTAAAAAAAGTTTTTTCTAGACATAATAAGGAGTACATGTTTAAATTTTCAATCATCTTGCTCCATTGGTGCGGTCTGTACGCATGACACATACATAACCAGACACCCAGACCAACTTAAAAAATGAAGAAACCTATATTGATAGTTTTGGTGACAGGTTTGGTATCTGTTTCTAATTAATCTCTATGGACATATACGCATAATTACATTCCTGAGTACTTTAGATTTTGGAAGCAGAAGAATGTACTACTTTTAACGAAGAAGAAAAATCGATATACGTATTCCTATTTTTAGATTTAAACACGCTACATTTATATTGTATCCAGGAACATTTTGAAGAACAGCAGTGAAACGTTCTTTGTCCCTATTTCAAGGAGGATGGTTCATTTCTTTCAGTAAAAACATTAGTATCAGCCATAATGAAAGGCGTGTTGACTATCATACATTCATTCTTTTGGACTAGTTTCCTCGTTTTTGTTGTCCGTATCACAACGTTTCGGCCGATGTATTCTTCGGCCTCTCTGTCCTATTGTCAAACTCCAGGACAAAGTCAGGAGTTGACTTTGTTTTCCTCCCGTAACAGAACAAGAACAAGAACAATCTTCACTAGAATCTTGGGTGTAAACCGATATGTAGAATCCCTATCCCACTACCGTGATTTAAACTCAGGACCCAGTGATCGCTAGCAGGGTGTCTTACTGACTGAGCTAAACTGTCAAGTCTTAGATATTAACGAGAATTTATCATGCGCATGCATGGGCTTATTTCATTCTAATAAATAAATATAGAAAAACATTTTTTAAAAATATTTAAAAAATGTATTATATATACAATACACAAGTTGCAGCAATCATCTTCAGTCGGAATAGAAGTAGGAGTGGTGCGGCCAGTCTTGTTCGGTAACATACCGGGAATTTCGAAGAAAACCTTAGCGGATAACAGTTTTGGTGAAACTCATTTAGTTTCCTGCAAGACGTGGGGTTAATACCCGATTCAGGTGGTGGACAGGTGTGTGGTGGAGATTTCGGATCCCGGGGGGCCTGGCTCCTTAAGGGCCCCCTCCAACATTTAGCGAGATTTGTTATTATATAATATTAGTAGAAATGCAGTAGGTGAACTACTATTCATAAAGCTCCCCCCCCCCATTGGGGGCTCATGGGCGTTTTAAAATCGCCCCCCGCCTCAGCTACGCCGCTGGTGGTGAACATGTTTAAGAACCATAACAATAAACCATCATGGATCAGATAAAAGGAACGTTTAGGAAGTTCCGTCATGTTACCGAATGCGAAAGATACCTGAGGAAAGGCCGAAGTGCATAACATTCAAGATGTGACAATGACAGCAAAGTCGAGGAAATTAGTTTGAAAGAATCAATGTATTTTAGTAATAATACCGCATCTCAGAGGTTAAAATGCAAAACGAGTATTAATCTCACCATTTAAAAGAAAACAAATGGCAAAGTAGGACGACTTAACAGTCAAAAATTGATGGTATCATAAGGACTGATTTGACCGATCACCGCTAAAGAAGCTAACATTTTTTACTTTCGTACTAAGCTGGAACGACAATGTCTACTTGAGTTTTAGTAAAAACGATTATTTTATTTCGTTTTTTATTAAATCAACTATTGTAAACCATTTTTATTAATCTTTGACTGCTATTTACCTTCATCTTAATTTTTTGTTTGTTTAATCACAATTTCAGTAAGGCCGGCACGCAGTGTTATTATTCGTTTATTGTAAACCATTTTATACATTGTGATTTAAAAATAACTACTAACAATTAAGATGAGGATAAATAGCAGTCAAAAATTAATAAAAATGGTTTACAATACTTGATTTAATAAAATAAATAAAAAATAAAATAATCATTTTTTTTTTACTAAGATAAACAGTCATTGCCGTGCCAGCTTAGTGCAAAAGTAAAAAAAAAAACATGTTAGCGTCTTTAGCGGTGATCGGTGAAATCTGTCCTTATGAGGGTTAAGTTATCCTATTTTGTCAAACAAACATATTAGAGTCTACAATACAACGAACAATAGGAAACAAAGTTTAAACGTTAGTAAAATAATAATAAGAAGAAATAGAAAGTCGGTTAACAATATAGTTTCAGTATTGCATCGAGATCCTGTCTTGAATGAAACGACAGACGTATGACAGCAACATTTAGCAGATTACATGATCTTCTAATGGAGATGTCAGTCTCCCGCTTATTTTTAGTCAAACTGGTTTCGGATGCGAAATTAAATTTCCCTTTGAGATTATCTCCCCTGATTTCTAATTTCTTACCTTTCTTCTCTCCACCCACGATCCCAGCATTTTTCATTCGTGGAACGCCACAAGTGAAACCTTTCTGTTGCAAATTCGAGTTTTATCGATCTTTTTGCTTAGAGAAAATTTATTTGCGAAACTCAGCTTAGTCCGACACAAGGCAACAGTAACTGGGCACACAGTGGAGATCGAACTCCCTGTACGAGTGAATTGGTTTGATAGTTTTCTAACCATCACGTTACGCTAGGCACCTTATTTACTAAGCGTGAATCAGTCTGATACAAGGCTACAGTAATTAAAGAGATCGACCTCACTATACTAGCGAATTGGTCTGCATAGAGACATAGCTAACCATTGCTCTACAGTAGGCGCTCAAAGTTGTCTTCACATTTATTTAATGGGAACGCTGTGAAAGTGTCAAATCAGGTACTAGGTTGGGTCGACCTATTTATCATAGACAAAGGGAACTGCCATAAATACTGGTCATTCTGGGTCACTGGGACTTTGACTCAGGTTGAGTCGACCTATTTATCATAGGCAGAAGGAACTGCCATAAATGCTGGTCATTCTGGGTCACTGGGACTTTGACTCAGGTTGAATCGACCTATTTATCACAGGTAGAAGGAACTGCCATAAATGCTGGTCATTCTGGATCACTGGGACTTTGGCTCCTGTGGTGTGTACAGACCCGAAGGTTGATCAGTGACGGCGAGAAGCAAAGAAAAAACGACCAGATAGAGGAAGTAACATAGACGAAATTAAGAGTAAACAGAGGAAGTGTATGAAAGTGGATTGTAGAACAACAACGGAACATTTAGCCTAGTCTGACACATGGCCACCAGAGCAGAGCACCCGCAAGGACCGGAGAATTGGGGGAAATTACCTTAGTAAAATGAAAGTTGTAGTTGTAATGAAAGCTACACAAATACAGATAGAGGTTACTTTAAGACACACAAGATTTCAAACAATCTTTATACCTAGTTCTTCCTTATGATGTATATATTGAATGTGACCGTCGCCATGTGGTTAAATCATTTAATACTTTGGCGCCATGATTCTCTGCAGTGTCTTCATTATTTCAGAAAATATTTTTAATTTAGGTAAGTAAAAATATTTGAATTCGTATTTTTTTTATTTTACACTCAAATTGTAAAATGGTGTATGTGTACGTATAGTACACATACACCATTTTACAACTTGAGTGTAAAATAAGAAAACACGAATTCGAATATTTTTACTTACCTAAATTAAAGAATATTGTAATCACAGCCTGTGTGGCTGTTTAAATCTTTTAAAGGTCTACTGAAACATATGTATTAAGAAAAATGATTAAGATTTCTCGGTTTTTACAA
This sequence comes from Architeuthis dux, assembly GCA_006491835.1. NCBI lineage: Eukaryota > Metazoa > Mollusca > Cephalopoda > Oegopsida > Architeuthidae > Architeuthis > Architeuthis dux. Next base: position 2,903,122 of record VCCN01005510.1, read on the forward strand.
GCACAGACAATGTTGTCATCATAGTATAAAACCCACGCAGAAATTAGCTTCCATTACATAATTGAACGGGAGAGACGTGTAGGCGAAACGATCTGCTAATTCCGTGTTTTGCATCAGCCACCGAATAAATGATTAATGGGACAAGTCATGATTCTGGTTTTTCACAACATGGAAAAACTTTGATTTAATAAAAGGACAGCAAAATTAACCCCACGTCTTGCAGAACACTAAATGAGTTTCACCAAAACTGTTATCCGCTAAGGTTTTCTTCGAAATTCCCGGTATGTTACCGAACAAGACTGGCCGCTCCACTCCTACTTCTATTCCGACTGAAGATGATTACTGCAACTTTTATATTGTATATACATTTTCGTAGATATGCAAGACTTAGCTAGGATCAAAGTGGTATCTGTTCAGAGAAACACGGCCCTTCGTTGGTCTTTGTGACATGCTCGGGTATCGTCCTGGGAGAAGTTGCACAGGACATCTTGGCCAGCTGGTCGGGAGGCGATCACCATTAGCATGCTCAGGATTCCTCCTGAGAAGCTTTTGGAATCTCCATCCCTCCCCCCAGTCCTCGTGGCTTTTGCCTCAGTGACAGGGATTTGGGATTCTCCCCCCTCAAGTCTCTAGTCACGGGGACATGGGATCCCCCACACCCTTACTGAATTCGGTACTAAATGACCCACCAAGGGTCGATGTGCCGTTAAACAAAACTAAACAAAAAAAGCAAGACTTGTCAGTTTGACTCAATCGGTAAGAGAGCCGCCGACCGATCACTTTGTCAAGATTTCAAATCACGGCAGGGACATGTTTAATTTTATATATCGGTTTGGTTTCATATGATGGGACAAACAGTGAAGAGTTTACTTCACTAAATTAGGTGAGGGTTGTTCTTGTTGTTGTTACGGTGGAAAAACAAATTCAACTCCAGCCTCCGACTTAGACTGGGTTTTGACAATAGTTTTCCATAACCATTAAATAAAAACTAACACATTTCTTTTCCTTTTTTATACCCTTTTAGAAATTCAAACCATAACCCATGAGAACCCACTGTGACACCGATGTCACATACAATTTAATTGATCTGCACAGTCTCTTATATAATATAATATTTTATCCTTGATTTTAACACATGAAGTGTACTAAGTGACATCTAATGAACATCCTGGTGCAGTCATGTGACTGTGTGTCAATTTGCTTACCCATAAACCCACATAATGTTCCTTCAAGTAGAAATGGGTCTGGGTTCTTATGGGTTAAGCGCCATAATATGTTAGTTTTGAAAGGGTTAACCGGGGTGTTTAACAGTAAAATATGTACCCAAAGAAATCATCATCAGCATCAGCATCAGCATCAGCATCAGCCGTTATAAGTCCACTGCTGGACAATGGCCTTTCCCATCTCTTTCCATGACGACCTATCTTGTGCTAACCTTTGCCAAGTCTTACCGGCAAACCTTTCTATCTCGTCCCTCCATCTTGTGTCTGGTCTTTTCCTACTTCGTTTACTGTCCCATGGGTACCAATCGGTTAGTCTTTTACCCCATCTATTGTTATCTGTTCTTGCTAGGTGGCCAGCCCATCTCCACTTTTGCTGCTTAATTAGTTGTATAATATCTTTCACTCTAGTCCTCTCTCTGATCCATGTTGATCTTTTTCTATCTCTTAGAGTTGCTCTTTCCATGGCTCTCTGTGCTATTTTAAGTTGGACTTCAGCTCGTTAGACGTATTTCCATCGGTAAAAACTTATAAAAGCTTTATGAATGTTATTTTCATCGTTGTTTGAATCATACTTCGAATAAAAGCGAAGGGAATTAACGTAGACTTTGGATTAATCAGGTACGGTAAAAAGTACCGATTTTAACACGGATTTTCGGTAATACCTATTTATTTTTTGGTCAACCAAAAACTGCAGCTCCCCGAACCTCATCACCGGACAGCTCCAGCCTTCGGTTCTTGGTCTTCTATACGTTATACTAGAGCGATGAATGCAGTGTAGTATCGGGAAACCTTTTTTGAAAAAGGATTACCGTTTTTATAGGCAGGCAAAGAAGTTATCATGGTATTTTGAGATATGAGTAATTAGTGAAAAACTCCAGTTTTCAGGCGAAACTGTCTGAATTCTCTTGAACTTTTCTGTTGGTATTTCCCAAGTGAATTGCAGTTCTGTTATTGGTTGTCAATTAGACTCTCGAGGAAACCGTCTGTTTCTACAAAGCCTGTGTTTGTCTCCAGATAAAACTGATTGTCTTCCTGCTTGTCAACCACCAAATTATTGGCTTAATCGAGAAATAAGAGAGAAAACAACCAAGAGGTTCTACAGTAATTAGTCAGAAATATCTTCTCTTTTTATACTTACAAGATGGAAGTGCCTGTGGTGTAACGGTTAACGGCGTGGAGGATAGAACCGGCGAACCGAGTTCGAATTCTGGCTGAGACTGTTTACGTTCACTTTGCACTAGTTCGCTTGAGAAAGTTATGGGTAAAATATCAAGGCATGTTGGCCTCTGTAGCCTTGGGAGGCAACCAGTCTGGGAGAAACCATGGAGAAGGTAACGCGAAACCACTCCATTATCACCGCCCACGCCCCAAGAACAATCAGGGCAATGCATATTTTACAGACGAAAAGGGGTTCTAGGACAATTGCCCCTGACAATGGCGTAGTAACTGTAGAGCCAAAGTTAAAGTTTGTGGAAATGAAGTAATCGGCCATGTAAATGGTCACACCATTGGGGAAATTGTCCAGGGTGGAATTGTCAAGGCGACAGTTGTCCTATGGGGACAGGAGGATCAGAGGTAGGCAGATGGAAACCTACTTGAAAAGTTTGAACAAATTTATGGCAGAACGTGAACGAGAAAGAATAAAAGAGGGGCTGTAAATGAGTAAGAGTTGCCTAAAGAGGCACCAGAAAGGAAACTGTGGAGAGCCGTGATCGTCCACGTCTTGGAGGGAGATGATGCACAAAGAGAGAAATCCATAGTGTGATTCATATACAGACCTCAGTACAAATGTCCAAAGACTTTAGACGCAGTCTTTACCGATTTAACCACTTCCATCACTATTGGTTTTAGGACAACTGCCCCTGGATAATAGCCTCCGGATAATTGCCCTGTGATAATAGCATAGCAACTGTCAAAGTTAAGGTTTGTGGAAATGGAGTAGTCGGCCATGTACATGATCACACCCGTGGGGGAATTGTCCAGGGGACAAATGTCGAAAGTCATTTATTTGCGGGAAGTAATAGTTTAACTGAAAAAGATATTTACATTTGACACTGGAAGGAGACTTAATAATATAATATGTAGATATTTCTGAGATAAATAGCATGAACATGTAAATCATTATGGATATAATTCGAGGCAATTCTAATTATGAACTGAAAGAATAATGTAGCCTGTGGGGGAAGAGGGTTGGATGACCCCAATCTTTCTTTATACATAATTGCCCCCGGATAATTGCCACCGGATAATTGCCCCCGGATAATATATAGCAATTGTAAAACCAAATTCAAGTTTGTGGAAATGAAATAGTTGGACATGTAAATGATCACACCCATGTGGAAGTTGACCAGGGGGCGATTGTCAAGAGTCATTTATCTGGGGGGAGGGGCTTGCTACAATTAAGAATCATTCATCAGTTTTAGGACAACTTCCTCCTGGATAATTGTCCTCCGGATAATTGACCCCTGACAGTAGCATACCAATTTGTAAAGCCAAAGTTAAAGTTTGTAAAAATGAAGTAGTTGGCCATGTTAATGATCATAACCATGCGGACATTGTCAAGGGGGAAAATGTCAAGAGTCATTCTTCTAAGGGTGGGAGGGAGTTATCCAGGGGCAGTTGTCCTATGGGGCAATTGTTCCTGTCCTGATACCCTGAAAAGGATATACAACTTTCTGGATACTTACAGGTGAAGACTTTACGTTTAAAATCATTTCGTTTTGGATTTTGGGAAAATACTGGTCTGGCTACACCACCTTTGGCACATGGTCACATTCATGGCACACTGAATAAGGAACTAACTTATTTACTAAGCTTAGCTTAGTCTAGCACAAGGGCACAGGTGTGAGGCACCCATTGAGGATTGAATTTACAAGAGTAGTAATAATATGCGTGCCCCTGTTTATGGGGTGATAGAAATCGTTATCGCCAATTCAAATGATATTAAGCAATACAAAACAGGTCTGGTTAGTCAATCAATAGAAACGGTCACGTGACCAACGTCTTTTGGCAGCATGCCTTGTTTGGGGTGATCAATGGATACGTTACTTCTTTCGCCTTTCGTTGGGCAGAGACCACTAAAGAGTCCGAATTAAAAAAACAAAACAAGCATGGACGCTGTCGGACACAAACTAAGGGACCAATTTAGCATACACTTACATTGTAAATTGAACCCACCGACTAATTCTTTGGGGGGGGGGGTGATTTAAAAAAACAAAATCAACGTTTTTTCTAGACATAATAATGAGGAAATGTTTAAATATTTAGCCCTCTAGCTTCATTGGTGCGGTCTGTACGTGCGGCACATACATACATAGCGAGCAGATCATCCATCCAGCCAGGTAGAACCACTTAAAAACTGAAGAAACCTATGTTGACTCTGTTGACAGTTTTGGTTGACAGTTTCTAACATTGAAAGACGATTTTTATAGCAGAATAATGAGCATAGCAAACTAGCCATAAGTTTGCTCCTGGCCAGGTATTCAACAAATTGAGCCTTGTGTCAGACCTGAATTTGAACAACCCAGAGTTGGTTTTGTTAGTAAGATTCATAACATAGTTATCCACCGCTTTTTGAAAGTCTCCTTTGCATCCCACCACACAAACCACCGACGGCTTAGCCTAACATACGATCATCACCATATTTTGGTTCGGAGAACGCTCAAAACATGTTCTCATATAAATTAAGGGTAATTGCTTCTTCGCTTTCCGCCATTTCGATTTCCGAAATGCTTTTATAGGAACGCTTTACTTCCGAATAGCGGGAGACAACTGTGCTGGAATAGTATCAACTAAAGACAGGCTAAAAGTTTGAGAAGCAAAACAAAGTTGCGTATGACCGTTGCACAAGAGAAACCACGATACATAATGAAACACTATTGGATTCCTCCTTGAAAAGTTATTTTTCACGTCAGAAATGAAATGGCTTTCCACAACGTTTATAACATTCCAGTTCCAAATACATTCTTTAAGTTACGTCAGTTTGGTGTACCTCTGGCATTGTTCGGGAGGAGAAGATGGACATACACACAAACTTTCTCAAATATATATTAGATTTTAAAGAACATTTTGTGCCCGACATTTCTTGGATGGCATCCGAAAGAAATTTACAATATCAAATTAGGCATCGTTCCCGAAGTAAGGCTGGAATGATTCCAAGAATATCGGTGTTAAATAGTAAATAAAATGGCTGCTTTCTTAATCCAGTTCCGTTCTCTAAGGAATAATTAGTGGAACGTTATTGACGTCTCTGCCATTCTGAAGACGAACGGAATATTCAAGTGTTTGGAAGAGGGGGTAGAATATGAAGGGGACGAACCAAAAGACTCATGATTCTTGTGGAGAAGAGAAGCTTCGCAGACGACATTGGCACAAACGGCCAATTCCATTGATAAATAGAAAATTTAATAATTTTCAAATAGACATTTTTTGGTATAGAAACGAGAGATATTAATAGTTATTGATTGTTCCTGGTGAAACTTATTCACATTCAACCAGAAGCCTATAAATAACGTGAAGATATGTCAATGAATTGCTGACGTGAGCTGTCAGTTGGAACAGAGGCCA
>VCCN01005510.1:2978102-2991331 GCA_006491835.1 Architeuthis dux
AGACTTCAAAGAAATAAAGGCAAGGCCCTAAATCAGATTCAACCCCTAAATATATCAAATGAAGATATATCATTAAACCGAGATTTAGGCATTAATTCTGGATTTTTCTAAAATCATGAAATTAATGTTCTCGTATAGGATGTTTTTCAAATATATAAATAAAATATTTCATTTGGGAGATAATCTCTGCGTGATAATTCTACTGAAATTTAAAGGTTTTTTCTTAAAGCTTAGCCTTTGTCTTGCACTTAGATATGTAGATGTTCACTAATCTTTGAAACGTATCTGTGTGTAAAAATCGGGCGTTTTGTTTGGGCTTTTATGAAATCAGCCCCAAACCTTCAGCTGTGCGAATTCAACTCTTCAGTAATCGGTAGGTAAGTGGACTAAAAAAATCGAGAGTTTAGCTCGTGCCTGACGGGAAGCATATCCAATAACTCAAAGCGTTTTGTTCTGACATTCGAAGCCTAAGTAAGCTATCAAAACAGATGGATGGTAATCATCTTATCCAGTGATGGGAATGAGGGGGGTTTACGTGGGGGTACGGAGTATACCTAATTCTCCATTTCCAGCTTTTTCATATGTTCAATATCTAATAATGGAAAGTATTTATTATTAGCTATGCTTTGGCAAATTACCCACGGGGTCTTACAGAACCCCACCTGCACTGGTTCACTCGGCTCATCCCTGTGATCTCCGAGTATAAATCTTAGATACAGCCGTACCGTATTTATCAAAAGCCATTTCCATCACTGATGGTATCACCCACTAGAAACAAAACGAAATATTAGCAAAACAAATCAAATGTGTGGATAAGATGTATAAGAATCTAATCGAAAATATTTCTAATAACCTTCGAAGTTTTAAATCCCACTGATAACGTATCTTTGATTGAAAGACAATATATATAAAAGAAGAAGAAAAATTGGCGATGCATTTAATTTGTTTTTTCTTTATTTCAAAGACAGACTTGTTAATACCTTTTCATTGTTCGCTGCACTGCTCTTTGGGCATCAATTTGTTTTTAGCCCTAATCCTATTCTCCAAATCCGAATTTCATTCAATTGTGTTAAAATGAAAAGACAAATCTCCTCCAAGATAAGAAATTTAATAATAATAATAATAATAAAAATAACGATTCACAACGTCCTACACTCCAGAGATGATACTGACATACAATTAGGTTGTTACACATGAAATGTTCATTTTTTGTTACATAATAGAGAATAACGCTAAAAGTGAAAGATGTACTAATGTAATTGGATTTTTGGCAGATCCAATGTAAATAGAGATATAATTCGTTATTATTGGAGGTTTTTGAGCCTCTAATAGCAATGGTGTATACACAAGGAGTTGGAGTACTTTTCAAGTACGAATACAAATTAGGACATAATGCTGCTCAAACTGTTGATAACGTCAACAAAGCGTTTCGTCCGGCGAATTTATCTACAACAATTTGTCTACAAATTCCATTGATTGCAATTTATCTACAATAATCTATCGACAGATACAATTTATCTAATAATTAATTAATTATCCTATAATTAATCTACAGATATGAAATAAATATATACATACACACAAACATACACATACACACACACGTACACGCACATACACATACATACATACATTTGTATTTGTGTGTATGTGCGTATGTGAATATGTGTGTGTATGCGTATTTGTATGCATGTGTTTATGTGTTTGTGTGTGTATGTGCATGTCTATACATGTGCGTATGTGTATGTATTTGTAAGTGTATATGTTTTTATGTGTATGTGTACGTATGTGTGTATGTGTATATCTGTATGTGTATATGTGTGTGTACATTGTTGTGTATGTGCAGGTATTCGTTGAATTACTTTTACATACGCTTGTAGGTAAATTATATATGTAGTTAAATTATTATGGATACATTGTAATTGTAGATAAATTGTTGTAGGTGAACTGTTGCAGACATATTGTTCTGGACAAAATCACCTAGAAATAAACTGTTCACCTTTGGTTGTATAGGTTTAGGTTTGGAAATAGGGATACCAATAATAAACTTTGACGGGGGTCCACACCTGTTCTTAATGATGAAGAATCACCGATAACAGTGTCCAACGACCCACGAACAACGGTTCGATCACTTACTGGATACTTTAGGACCTCAACTGTGGTTACATCACATCATATCAAGGCACTAGAAAAGATTAAACAGTTTGAGAAATGGATCCCACATGAATGAAATCCTACATGACAGTACCAGATCATACACCTCTTAGCTGATTGTGTCTAAGCATAGCGCATTGCGATACGAGACCTTGCAGCATTCTTCATAATAACCAGACATTTCTCCTACAGATTACTACCTTTTCAAGCATTTTGAACTTCATATTCGTAATAGAGGCTTTTACTGAATTTGTAATCACTGGACGACTTAAAAAATGTATAGCGGTGGCATATTATCATTAGAAAGATCATTAGAAAAGGGTTATTTCTTCAAATGGGTCATGTTTTGATTAAATATTTACCCAACAAATTACTCCATAAACCTCCACCCACTTACTCAATGCCTTTGCCGACGCCAACATTGCCGAAGTCTGGACAGTCTGAACTCTTCCTAAATATCCAATTCCTCTGGTCTCGTTTCTAGTATTTTGGGGACAGTTCAAAGTGCGCTAGTTATTAACGATCCTCGCACTGACCCCCATGTTCCAAATATTAATCAGTATGCAAGAAAGTCCTGGTATACTGTTGTTCTTGTTATTAGAAACCGTCAATCAATACTGTCACTCAAACTGTCAACATAGGTTTCCTCAGTTTTAAGTGGGTCTGGCAGGCCGGCTTGCTTGCAAGCTATGTATGTGTCGCGCTGTAGTATTATACAGATTTCTTTGGTTGGGAGACACTTTGTGTTGATCGAAAATAGAGTTGTAGAATTTCCGTGAAGTCAAATAGCTACAAACAAAGATTTTATGAGAAAAATATAATTCTTTTTTTCTATGTTTATTTTTCTTCTCGCGTAGACAAATTGAAAGATCGCCGTGTTATCACGTTAGAAGATAACAATATTTAAAATTGCTTTTCTTATACGGTGTGAGAGATGCAGGAGTGAGACGTGGAAGCCAAAAAGATAGGCTCGCTAGGTTAGAATAGATGTCTCTCTGTGCTATTCAGGGCACCCTCCAATAATCTGACCTCACTGGCTAGGCGACCCAATATTTATCAGGTTTAGCCATGCCCCTTTTGGTAAAAAGAGTGGTACGACCTTTTCCCATTTGCTGATCGCTAGAGAATGAGAAAGTTGGGTGGCTCCGCCCCTCCGTCGCTGTAGAAGCTACTGGCGAGTCTGACCCTTAATTTCAAAAAGACCGCGTCTCGAATTCTTCTGTTAAATGAATCCTGAAATTCTACAGAAGAGTTAATTACGTTTTTAAATATCATCTGGTGGCAGACAACAAGCATGCACAGCGTGCAACCGCGTGGTCAAACCGTCTTGATCTGATCAAAGGCTGGCGAGGGCAAATACATATGGAAACCTTAGATCGGCGTCCTTATGCCACATTCCGAAGAGCCTAACATTAGTCTCTACGCACACAAACACAGCGTGCGACAGCGAGGTCAAACCGCTTGGTCTGATCAAAGCCCGGCGAGGGCAACTACATATGGTAACGTTAGATTGGCGTCCCTATGTCACATTACACAGAGGTTAAACTTTAGTCTATACGCTCGCACACACAGCGTGCGACCGCGTGGTCAAATATCAGCCTCCACGCACACATGCACACACATTGCATTTCGCTACATCGCCTACATTATGTGTAAAAAAGTATGTCTGAAAATTCACCCACAAATTGATTTAAGTGTTCGGAGTCGGTGTCAATTTCCAATGTAAGTTTATGATAAATTGGTCCCTTAATTTGTGTCCGGTAGTGTTCGTGCTTGCTTTTTGAAAATCCGGACCTTTTTTAGTGATCATCGCCCAACAGAAGACGAGAGAAGTAACTTATTCATTAATCAACCTTTTTTCCAATTTCTTTTACACTTAGAGCCAAAGGCATTCCCAAAAATTTGGAAATTCAGCCATCATGAATTTTTCAATTTCAAAACGGCTGCCAGCGACGACTGTTTTCTGATAGATGTTTCTATCAGCAATGGATATAATATGATATTGAGGACATGCTTAGTTGGATTTATTTACCAAACATTTGGCTTCATCATCATTTCTACCGCCTCCACCACCACCATCCACACAGTCAAGATAGTTGTGGTGTTGACACCAGCATCTGACCCCACACGTGGTGGTCATCTTGAATTGTGAGATAGATGGGAGCTTCTGAGCAATTCCAAATTCGAATTCTGCATCCTAAAAAATGTATGATTTGACACCGAGATCATCTATACCAGACTAGTTTACGCAACTTTATTGCAATTTCAATTGTCGTACCATCTAGAATTTACAATGACTTGCATGTATTATCCAAATGGCAATTGCCAAAAACTATTTAGTAAATATATCCAACTAATTATGTCCTCAATATCATATTATATCCATTGCTGATACGAAAATTGAAATGGCTCAATATCCAAATTTCATGAAGGCTCAATATCCAAATTCCATGCTTTTATCACAAAATGCAGAATTATTTGCTTAAGCGGCCTCACTACAGTAATAATTAATCACATATACTTTTTTTTAATATGAAGGTTTTATTTTTAATAACTAGCAAAATAGGATCGACCATGACTATAATTAAACAGACGTCAAAAGAAAAGATGTAGACGGTATCAAAGACAATAGTATCTTTGCAAAACGAAACCTTAAGAATAAGCATTGTAGTCGCAACAATAATCGTGTTATACTGATCTCTAGTGAAGTTCATTGCTGTCAAAAGAATCGATGACCCAACATTTCAAAGGTGACTGTGTTGACTAAAATGAACAGGAAACAAAGCAAGAACTATGAAGGTGACATGGAGATAACGGGAATAATACCAAAAAGAAGCTGAACATAAAGGAAAAGATGAACAAAGGAGAAGATAACATAAAGAAGCAGAAGACCTGGTTTGCTGACCTGGATTCGGTGATCTATTTGATGGCGAACACGAAGAAGGCAATAATATAAAAGAAGACCGAGATTATATGAGGAAGAACATGAAAAGGATAGAATGAGCACAATTATGGGAATATGAAGAAACATAAAATGAAGGAAATGGGAAGTAGATGAATAATATGTAGAAGAAAACAGGTTCAATTGAATCTGTCTTGTGACAAACGTCTTTTGGCAGCATGTCTTGTTGGGGTGATCAATTAAAAAAAAATTGGGAAAAGGGGTGATCAATGAATAAGTTACTTCTCTGACCTTTTGTTGGGCTGTGATCATTAAAAAAATCTGAATTAAAAAGAAACAACCATGAATACTGCTTTGCAAAAACTGGGGATCAATTTAGCAAAATCTTTTATTGCAAATTGACCCCCCCCACTAAAATCATATTATGGGGAAGAATTTTAAAAAACTAACGTTTTTTCTGTACATAATAAGGAGTGAATGTTTGAATCTTCTTCCCTCTAGCTCCATTGGTGCGGCCTGTACGCGTGGTACATACAGACGGACCAACTCAAAAACTGAAGAAACCTATTTTGACAGTTTTGATGACAGTTTTGCTTGACTGCTTCTAATAGGACGAATAATAAGATAGTATTAATACTATTAACAGTTATGGAGGATGGTGATACACAAATTTTTAGACGTTGGCAGAAATATGTTAAAGCGAAAAAGTGGCGTAAAGCGAGTCTTCGAAAAGCGGGGGAAAACTGTACCGGATAAACTATATAGCAAAAGTGGCATATGCTACGGGCCCCGCAATTTCAAGGGCCCCGCGCTAAATGCTTGCAACCTATCAATTCCAATTCAGTGATTATGCACCTTTTTGCCCTCAACATTTATGAACAACTGAGTGTTTAAGATTAGCGATTTAGCCAATTATTACCTTTAATTGGAGTTATTATTTTAATACATTTATTAATGCGAGTGTGGTATCTATGTGATAGATATACGACAAATAAATACGCAGGTCTTTGAAACTGAAGTCATAGCCGTTGCACAAAGATCAAAACAAAAACGAAGAAATATATTACTGAAATGTAAAACATATTTGTCGGATCATCAGGTTGTATACCAAACGGAAAAATTAATTAATTACTTTGCAAGTAAAAATAAATGTATGTGTTTTTATATTTATGTGCATTTTCTTAATTTAGGAACTCTCTATAACATATGCACAGGCCTCGAACTAGCTTAACCCGGTCCTGCGTTAGCTATAAAACACAACAGTAAAGAAATAGAATTTTGGAGCGTTTTGCTACTTAGTTCTGATATCGGAAGTCTCCAAGCGGATCATTCTCTTAGAATTCTCCGTTCCCTGGGAGGGCTACATTGTATTTTCTTAATTTGGTATCCCATTATAAGACATGATACAGGCCTCAACACAACCTAATCCGGCCCTGTGTACACTAAGTTGTCTGAGGTTTTGTTACGAACGTTCATCATCATTCCTCGAATTTCACGAGCATTTAAATGTCGTTGCTTTTTAACGGAAGCGCTGAAGGACAGGCAATGTATAAGACACAGACGTTGCAATGACAAGCAACACACATATGAAAACAGGCCTGGTTAGTCACTCAGTAAAACTGCCACATGACCAACGTCTTTTAGCAGAATACCGTGTTGGGAGTGATCAATTAGAAAATTGGAAAAAGGGGTGATCAATGAATAAGTTACTATTCTCGCCTTTTGTTGTCTGAATTTTCAACAAAACAATAACAAGCGAGAATGCTGCCAGACACACACTGAGGAATCAATTTAGTATACACTTACATTCCAAATTGAACCCCCCACTAAAAACGTTTTTTTCTATTCATAATAAAGAGTAAATTTTTAGATTTTCTGCCTTCTAGCTCTATTGGTGTGGCCTGTAAGCACGACACGTACATAGCCAGTCAGCTAGCCAACCAGACCCACTTAAAAACTGAAGAAACTTAGGTTGATGTTGACTATGTTGATGCTGACAGCTTTGGTTGACGGTTTCTAATTCGAGGTGCGAACCCTGTTGCGAACGGACTAAGCACGGGGCAGTCTTACCGCGCGGCAGGAAGTGAGCAGTAATCGTTGAGTCAGCGTGCCACGTGGCGTCATGCTGTGAACATTCGGACCTGTGTTACAAGCGTTCTTGTGTCCACGGTCACGTGCTCATTCGCGAGTTGAGCAGAGAGAAAACATCAAATTCTGTGTCGGGGAAATCGGCAACGGAGACCCTTGAAATGTTGGAGCAGGCCTACGGAAATGAAGCAATGGGCAAGGTGTTCTGGGTGGTAGAACATCAGGGCAACCGCCACAAGAACTACCCCTGAAAATGCCGAAGAGATTGGAAGAATTGTGAGTCAGAACCGTTGGGTCACCACCAATGAAGTGTGCTGACATCGTCAACGTGTCATTTGGATCAATTCTGAGAGATCATTCGGTGCAAACGATATGAACTGTTGCGCGATGGTAATTGGGTGCTTCAACATGACAACACGCCGCTCACAGTGTCGTATTTGTCTCCCTGCGACTTCTTCCTCTTCCCTAAGAGGTTCTGAAAGGTCGCCGTTTTGACACCGTAGAGGATATCCAGTGCGAATCGCAGATGGTGTTTGACACGCTTAGAGAGCGTTCCAAGCGTGGCAGAAGCGCTGGGGTGCAGTGTATCGCTGCACAAGGTGACACCAACGAAATGGATGGCGGTCGGATTTAAATAAAGTACGATTAAGCTTTTCATAGAAGTCTCGGAACCTTTTGATCGCACCTCGTACAAGTAGAACATCGCTGGGAATAATAAAAAATACTCCATCTCGAAATGTCAGATAAACTAATAATTTTATATTTGTTTTCTGTGGCACAAACAGAATGATTCATGAAGTTAAATCAAACTTATATAGAAACACTATTTTCGACGTGGTACATAAAGATATTTATGGATACGAAATGCATGTTAAACACGTTTGGGATAACGAGTATATTTAATCTCATTTTATACTTATTTCCTATGACATAGGCAGGGTGATTTTATTTATTTATTACAGGGTAAAAACAAACATAGACACATTTTTTTGTATTGGTGCATAAAAGCTATTCATAGAGACGCAATACGATAAAGTTTTTTATTATCACGAAATCCCTTTGGGAAGAAATATACGAATGATTTATTGTAGAAGCTTTTCTTTCTATATTTTCCCACTAAAGAGTGACAGTTTTATTTTTGCTTTCTTACTAAGCAGTAACATATAAAATGTTTAAAAAAATGATTGTGCTAATGTCTGCTGCTCTTAAAGTCGGTGAATACGGGCGTCCCCCGTTATAACGTGGGTGTTGGGATCCAAAGCCACACCTTTATAACCGAGCCGTGATAACCAATTATCTATGTTGGAGCTAGCTATAGCTATTATGGGGGTCCACAATACTACCCGCGTTATAACGCAAAGTGTGCTATACTGAGCTGCGTTATGGGGATCGCTTCGCGGCCTTTTGGCTAAGATTAAAGTGTACTATCTGTTCTTCGAGGCCATTGCGGTTTCGAAGTTCAGATAACCGCGGCCCTTCGGGGGTCCTTGTGGCATGCTCGGGTATAGTCCTGGGATAGGTTGCGCAGGATATCTTGGCCAGTGGCTAGGATCAAAGTGAAGTATCTGTACTTCGAAACCGCCATGGCCTCGAAGTTCAGAGAACCACGGCCCTTCGGGGGTCCTTGTGGCATGCTCGGGTATCTCCGGATATCTGAGAGAGATTGGCCAGCTTGTCGGGATTAAATCAATCAATCAATGAACCGCGTTATGACGGGGAGGCCAGTAATAGTTAAGAAGCTTGTTTGGTGATCCATGAGTACTATATTGTTGCTGGTGTGTGCACGAAAAGATTAGTGACAGATTAATGCCGATTAAACAGGGATCGTCATGATGTGTCGTCCTTATGGATGTAGTTCCATAGATAAAGTACTCTAACACTAATAAGTAGGGAGTGGTTGCAGGTGCGGATCCAGTGTGGGTACAGGGGGCCTAGACAACCCCCATGCTCATGTAAATTGATTGATTGTTTTGTTTAACGGCACATCGACCCTTGGTGGGTCATTTAGTGCCGAATTCAGTAGGGGATGGATCCCATGTCCCCGTGACTAGAGACTTGAGGGGGGAGAATCCCAAATCCCTGTCACTGAGACAAATGCCACGACGACCGGGATAAGGGGGGGGAGTGATCCCAAAAGCTTCCCAGGACGAATCCTGAGCATGCTAATGGTAACCGCCTCCCGACCAGGTGGCCAAGATATCCCGTGCAACTTCTCCCATAACGATGCCAGGAGGACTCCCGACGGGCCGTGGTTCTCTGAACTTCGAGGCCATGGCGGTTTCGAAGCACAGACACTCCACTTTGATCCTAGCCAAAAGGCCACGAAGCGATCTCTGCTGCTCAAGTAAAGGCCAATCAAACATTTTTGTTAAAATATCTTCATAAAGAAAGTTTACAAATATATAACACCCAATTAATCATAAATTAAGCTTAAAAACAAACTAGCATTCCAAGGGAAAATAAAAAGTTAGGTTGTGATCACTAAAAAAGGTCTGAATGAAAAGTGGACACAAACTAGTGACCAATTTAGCATAAACTTAAATTGCATATTGAAACCCCTCTACAAACCTGTGGGGGGTGATTAAAAAGAGTTTCTCTACTCGTTGAGGGGAGTGTGTGTGCAAAATTCCAAGTTTCTACTATGAACGGTTAAGACTGGGCGAAGTCCGGGTACATAGAATCATATAAATGTCAAAACACATGAATAACTAACAGCAATAAACCAGTGTTGTGGGTAGCGGTGATTAAAAATTATCATCTCCATTGTGTAATTAGACAGATGGGGTAGAAGAAAAATTGACCCCCTCGTTTGGAAGTGTAGAATCGGTAATATTAGCTATTTATTAAGCATAATTTAGTCTGGCACAAGGCCACAAGTGTGAGACACTTACTGATGATCGAACTTACTATTATAATTGTGTAGGTCTGTATGGTTTAGAGCCTAAATCTATAGAATTTAAGTTTAACATATTACCAAAGGGAAGGGTATAATTAAAAAAATAATTAGTTTTTGCTCAAGATGCAAAAGAGATACTTTAAGAAGGCACAGGGTCAAATCAGGGAGGATTTGCCTGCCTTTAAAATCAGCATTTGTAATCCTGGTTTTTTACCCAGGCTCGAACGCTGAACTGAACGATGAAAAATACACAACTCGCTTAACCAAGACCCCTGTGTTCGTACACTATTGTATCTGAATACATCTTTGCATGTATAAAAATACGCAGTAACTACTAGAGCTGCTGATACAAGTTTTCCTAGGAACACAATGATATTTCGTAAACAGCCACCAGCGATTTACGTAATAATTATCACATTTAGAATTTTAATTTCCTTTCCAATTAAGTTATATTTCCGTCTGAATATTTTGTAAAAAAAAGAAAAAGCGACATTTAAAAAATATCTTTCATAGTTTTTACAACTCCAGCGCAAGATATATTTTCTAGTCCTAGCTTAGTCTGGTACAAGGCCGCTATATATGGGCACCCAAGAAGGATCAGACTAACTGCACTAAATAATGGTCTGCCAGACGAGCTTGACGAAGATTTGACCTTCGTCCTTAAGTAAACTCGAAAATAACTGTATGTGGGTGCTGGATATCCGTCCCTCAGGGAGTACCTCATCACTGCATGAAAACGGGAAGGATCTGAGATGTCTGCTGCTTGACGTCGGTACCGAGGTACTCTTTGTGAAAGCCCACAGATTAAATCGAGGGTTGATGCAGAAATAATACCATCTGCCTGCCGTTGGCACCCTACGAACATATTATTATATCATTGAATTATTATAGTAAATTCGATATATGTATGCGCACGTATATAATATATTAAATTAAAAAATCGAACAGTTAGTCCAAGAATGTTAACATAAATACTATAGTCAATTTTAAAATTATCGCAAATGATAGTTAATGGTTTATAACATGACATACTAAAAATCCCCATAAATCCCAGTGTAGATCCCTGAGCTATTCAAGAAACAAATTGAGATTTGATGATTGCAGTGTGCGCCATAGATTTAGTCCAGGAGCGTTAGGTCCAAACGTTAAAATTAATTATAACACGTTGATTTTTGCTGGATAGTTGCAATATGATACCAGAAACACTATACTAAACATTCAATGGAGCTTCCCAATAAATCCAAGATGGCGTGCAAGATGACAGCCGTATTTAGACAAAATATTGAAATAGTCATACAATTGCAACCATACCTGATATGAATATGGTTTTGGGGCCTATCTGTTTTAGAGGTTGGAACATTTATAAACGCCCACCCTGATGTGCTATTTATCAGGATAGGGTCACAAATTCAACATGGCTCCCAAGATGGCCATGTCTTGGCCAAATAACAAAGAAAGACATAACTTTGCAACTAAAACAGATAGAAAGTTGATTTTGGAGTACATTTCGGTGTTTCAATGGTTGTGCAATTGATTTCAACCCATTATATTGGGGGCAATATACGTAATTGGTCTCCAAAACCAAATACAACTCCTGAAATGGCCACCAGGAGTAACCATATTTTTTAGAATTTCAGTCAGAAAAGACGACATGGTAATTTCGGTATATATATACAGTTGAGATAAGCACTTTGATCAAATGCATTATATTAGGGTTTAAAGAGCATTCCACAGTTAAAATTTGAGAAAAGCCATTAATTCGCACCCTCTTCATCAGTAACAATTGGGTGAACATTCTGACATATCTGGCCATTACAATGGCTACACTAAATACACTTTCTGTTGAAGTATCAACGTGAAAGTCTCGATCTTTTGGCCACACATTGTCAATAATGATTAATGTTTTACTATACCTATTACCGAGCAAATTAAAAAGTAAAGCAAGCAAATTCAAAAGTAAAGCAACTTAATTTAAAAATACGCCAAGCAAATTAAAAAGAGAAGCGAACTGAATCGTGACGTGCGGTTTTAATTTGCTTTGCGAATTTTTAAAATTCTGTTGCCTTATTTTCGAATTTGCTTGCTTCACTTACTCGGGAAATGATATAGTGTTTCTTTCACATTATTTCTGTTGCGTTCTTTTCCTAATAATATAATTACCCTGTGTCATATTTTGCATCACGTGATGTGTTAGATACATCTTGACCACTCCGCAGAGAGCATCTTCCCATTATCATCAAAAGATTATAGTCAAGTAGAGTTGCCCCCTACAGTGTGTTGAAAGTTAAACAGGATATCGACGACAACAAAGTTATATACAGGATATCGACTGCAAGGTGTCCAGGAACGGAAACAGACACGCCGGGTGTTCAACGGTCATAAACAGGATATTGACTGAGTCCTGACTGCAGATGGTGGGCTGGAAAATCAGCGTGGGCATTCGAACCCCATAAAAGAGAGACATACCGCCTAGGCTGGGGGGAGACACAAGGCCAGTTCTCCTGTTGGGAACAGTCTGTCGGCTTTCATTATCTCCCTCTTCCACTCTTCATTCTCCGCCACGACACAATGTATCTTACGAAACAAAAATATATCCTCGTATTTTTATAAACAAGTTTCAAGTCTTCCTCTTTCTCCAAGTTCCGGACTTTCCCCCCGCGGACCAAGATGGCTATACAACACACCATGCACAGCTTTGGAAACTCCCTGTAGTTGCTTGTCTTTGAGATCATCTGGAAGTCGAGCAAAGTATTAGAGTTCAATGTCCATCCATAATTAGCTATAAATTAGCAAAGTTATGAGAGAGACTAGTTACCTCAACTTACGTTTCGTTGCCGAACCTATAAAAGGTGCTTTTCCTGAGGCCGACTCTTGGCTCACGAGTTAGACAACTTGGCTCGTAATGGGTTTAATCTTGTCGGCTCACATCAGCAAACAAGATTATCAATATCATTTCATCTTTTACTTTAACAATATTTGGCGTGTAGTAGTCATTGACACCGGTATAAACGGTAAGAAATATAAAGAAAATCTATTAAATCAATCTATCTATATAATTCCTTTCTTAAAATGGTAGAAACTGTCAACCAAAACTGTCAACATGGTAAACATAGGTTTCTTCAGATTTTAAGTGATTCTTCCTAACTGGCTGAATGGTTATGTATATATGTATGTATATATATATATATA
>VCCN01005510.1:3060910-3078711 GCA_006491835.1 Architeuthis dux
GGGCTGGGCGAAGTTCAGATGGATAGATAGATAAAATTGAATCCCGTTCTAAAAACCTATTTAGGGGGCGAATTTAAAAAGAAATTTAAAAAATCATTTCCCTATCTAAATGAGGAGAGTGTGTGTGCAAAATTCCAAGTTTCTACTATGAACGGTTTGGGATACATAAATAGATAGATAAATAGATATAAATGTGTGTACACATGAATAACCTAAACCTAGCGGTAATTAATACGTCTTGACCGAGATATGAGAGACATCCAACATGTTGTGTCACTTTGAGCTCATGTTTGGTTGAAGTGAGTTAGCCTCTGGCTTCATAAAGTTTGTTGAAGCTCAAATGAAAAAAAAGGTCAGTTGGTATCTGAACTGGGAATGTGAAGTCAACGTCCAACTGATCTCAAAGGAAGTGATTTGTAGCTCTTCGTTTTCCGACAGAGCAAAACCAAAATCGAAATCTTTGAACGTTGGACGAGAGCATCCGAAAGTTACTCTGGCGCAGTCCGAGGTGGTCCTCTCATCTTTTAGGATTCAGGCAATTTCCCAGCCTTATTTTAGTTTGGTTTATTTATTGTATCTTATACTATACTTTTAGTTCCTTGATATTTTTAAATCTTTTCATCTACATCTATCACTTTGTCTACTGTCAGGGATACCCATCGTTGCACGGGAAACAAACTTAAAATATAAACAACACATGGAAGCAAATGATAATTTATAGATATTTCATAAAATCAAATAAGGGTGTGCGAGTTGCGCATGGACCCATCCTGGCCGAGCCTGCACATACCCAGGCCCGCGCGCACACTCGGGCAGGCCTTAACAATTAATTCATCTCAAAACTGAGTATTCATGTGCTCACTTTTGGCGTTAGTAGTTCACCGTCAAAGCGGAAAATTTGATTCAAATAGTGACATTTCTATTAGGGTGATGGTGCGGATGTAAGGTCAGGGGCTTTGATAAAAAAGGACATGTCTTATTGTCGAAGTGTACCTTAACAAATAAGTGCCACACTGGCATAAAAACTGAAAGAATTGGAAATTCACATCTGCAATTTCCCACGACCAACGGAACAACGGTCCAGTTTAGCATTATAGTTACATTGTAAATAGAACACCCCTCTAAAACATTATGATGTCGTCCAAAGAACTCACTAATTTCCGGAAGGTTTAAAGGTATAGAAAGCACACACACACACACACAGACACACACATTCATAGACACATACACACACAGACAAACACACAGACGGACACACACATACACGCACACAAAAACACAGCGATACACACACAGACACACACAGAGATACACACACACACACAGACACACACAGACACACAGAGGTACACACACACACATACACACACAGACACACGCATACACACACAGACAAACACACACATACACAGGTACACATGCCCACACGCACACACGCACACACACGAATACTATATAAGGAGAGAGAGCGTATACTGTTTGTTGTATGCTTTTATCTCAATCAATATCATAAATTGTCTCCCTAAACTTTCGCCAAGAAATGGGGAAAAAAGGAGCCGAGGAAAATAGCAGAATTTCCCTCGAAGGGACATAGTTGAATACAACAGAAAATGATGCAGACCCCACACCTATAAATATTCTCATCACTTCTCTCATCACTAGAATAGGGAATAAGAAAGCAAAAATACCTGTGAGGTTATTTTGAGAGAAGTTTCTAACTGTTGGCACAAAGAACTTTGATTTGAACACTTTAATGAAGCCCACCTGGGATTGCCTCAAGCCCTCGCCATAGTTCAAGATGAAAGAAGTTTTCGATCAACAAGGCAGACAAAAAAACGCTGACAAGAAATATCAGATGATGACTAGGTAGCAATTATTTATTCTACTGAAACAAACCAAAAAACAGTCTGAGAGAAAACAAAAGAAATGTAATAAAATATGGGAAGACCACGTTAACGATTTGTTCCCCCGAGTGGCATTCCCCTCATTATAAAACTATTTTAAAAACATTGTTATACGGAAAGTCATGTTCTCTAAACAAAAATATATCTTATTTGATGGCATATAAGACACTCTTTATTTTAGCAGGGAATATTAAGAAAAAACCTATTTATTATCCAGTTATTTTCAACTCTTCTTCAAGTTCTGTCCAATGTGGTCCTAAACAACGAAGACTACGTTTACCATTTGAGCCATTTTTGGGAGGAAACGGTGGTCTTATAGAGCAAATACGATACATTGGACTTAAAAAAATAATAGTCTTTTAGAATCTTAATTTATAGAAAGAACAGGTAAGATGTTTATCGGTCTCTTGATGAAAATATCTTAATCATGAATAAAAAAGAAAGAATTAATTAAAAAACCCTTAGGCATCAGTGTCTTCTTTTCCAGACAGATAGACATTACAATTTTCATAAAACGATTGTTCCATGTGGTTTAACAATAAGAGGTGCGATGGTTCAATCGGCGTGACGTGTTCATGTTTTGATCGAGGATGCTCACGTTCACTTAGCACGAATGCCCTTGGGAAAAGCATAAATCAGCCTTTACCTACAGATATGTGTAAACAGCAAGGGATTATACTATTTTGCTATATCATACATACATGTTATGATATACTGCCACAAGAAGGTCATTTCCTGGCCAACACCTGTGCGGAAGTGGAAGTGACCCCAGTCACCTTAGGAAATATGCATATGCGTGGGTGTCCGAAAACAGGATGTTGAACACACAAGCGTGGGCGGTCAAACCTGATAAAAGAAGACACAGACAGCCAGCTCGGATGGAAGCTCAGGAGACGGAGAGAAACTCGGAACTCAGAACAGAGAGCGGAGAGACAGTCGGAGAGGCAGATCGCCCAGACGTGCCTGTAAGGCACAAGACAGGTGTCCCTGTTGGGGACGGACTGTCGGTTCTCCTTATCTCTCTCCCACTCTTCATTCTCCGGCCGACAATGTGTATCTTAAGAATGTCCGGATTTTTCGAGTCATCCTTCCTTTTTCTCAAGTTTAGGATTCCCTCCCGCAAATGAGAAGCCCACGACGTGACATCTCACGTCCGCAGACAATGTCGGCAGGTTATACAACATACCCTAAATATGTCTCTAATTAAGGGTCGGTTGCGATTAATTAGAAACCGCCAACCAACACTGTCAACATAGGTTTCTTCGGTTTTTAAGAGGGTCTGGCTGGCTGGCTATATGTGTATGTGTCGCCCGTACAGGCCGCAATGGAGCTAGAAGGCTGACAATTTAAATATTTACTCCTCATTATGTGATGAAAACATTTTATTTTTTCCCCTCAAAATAGGTTTTTAGTGGAGGGTTCAATTTACAATGTAAGTTTATGCTACATTGATCCCTTAGTTTCTACCTTCACGCTTGTTTCTTTTTTTAAATTCGGACTTTTTAGTGATCCTACAAAAGGCGAGAGAAGTAACTTATTCATTGATCACCCCTTTTTTCAATTTTTTGGTTGATCACGTAACGGTTTCTATAGCGTGACAAAGCAGATCTGTATTCTTGTAAAATCCCTGATGCTCAGTTGGTAGAAGAATTATTGCAAGGCTGTACTTCGAATGTAATGCAGAAGCGTGAAAGCGGAGAATGTCATTGTCAGCAAATAAGTGAATAACACCCGTGCTTAACTCTCCAACCATAATTCTCAACTGAAGCACGTAATTGTTTCTCCTACTTTTCTTCTTTCCTTTCTTTCTTTCTTTCTTTCTCTATTTATTTATTTATTTTGTTCTCTGTATCTTTCTCTTTCTTTCTTTCTTTTTTTCCTTCCTTTTTGCCAGGAGAATAGGCATCTAGGTGAGAGATGAGGTTTCCAATTTCCTCCTTTCTTTTCTGATTCACTGATCATCTTGCTCTGTGTACCTTGTTCCCAAACCCGCAATAATCACCCTTGCCTCCCCTCACCAGTGCCGCATAACACACCGACCTGAACCGCTTCATATGCTTTCATTCTTGATCCCTCAATTCCTGCCTATTCAACCCCTTCTCTCTCTCTCGCTCTCTCGCTCTCTTTCTCTCCCCCTCCCTCCCTAATGCCGACCTGCGGTCTCTTTGTTCCTGTCCACACATTCGACGCACACTTGGTTCACGCTAGGCCAATGTTCAAGAAGTTTCATGCTCAAATGCTGACGGATGACATAATAAGTGCACAGCCACGTTCTACTCTCGACACTTCATGCCTCGAACACGGAAGTGGACGATGGACGACAGTTTTATGCAAGGGGATTACTTCCCCTTTCATACCCCCCCCACACACACAAACACACACCCACCCACTTCGGTGCGCACTCACTCTCCCGATCATAAGTTGTTTACCAATGACCTTTCGTATATGATTCCCAACGGATATTTGCAAACAGACACTAACAAGCAAGGACGAGCAGATAACAGCAAGCGGTTTGCGCTTTGCTTCCTCGCTGTGCTTCCTCGCTGTGCTTCCTCGCTCTGCTATTAAAACAATTAATCCTTCGATTGTCGTATTGTTCGATGTATAAGACGTATTTATTTTTCTCACAAGGTAAAGCGTCAGCTCTCAACAGAGTATGGAGCCCGGTGACGAAGTCTCGGTTTCTGTTGCATGCGTCATCTTAGTGATCCGTGCAAGTTTCAAGTCCGGTCGAGACCAGCCCTTTATTTCTACAAGATCTCATGACCACCCCTTTGGCAGGATGCAAGTCCACCGAAGGGATAACTCCACCCTAATCACACAGCTTAGAGTATGTTCAATTATCTGCTGAGTTCACAGGGAAATTTGTCCTAATGAAGAATTTTCCGCACTCTTTGCTCATACTTGGAATCTAACCCAGGACCTTCTGCGTGTGAGGCAGACGGGTTACACATTGTACCATCTGGGCGGACTTTTTTTCTCACAAAGAGGTTACAAAATGCTCCTGTTTCATATACCTACAATCCTAAATGCTAGGTGTCTCACTCCATGTACAGCAGAATCTAGGAGCCGGTACAATTATCCCCTAAGTCTTCTGAGGCTTGTTATAGTGGTTATACTGTATCAGTAGCAGGGATAACTCGGAATCACTCAGTCGTGACATCTCAGTGACTATACCTTTCTAAGATATCTGCTTTTAGGATATAGCACAGGAATAGTTATTTTACTAGAGGTATTAGTGCCAAGTGAATATGCGCCGCTTCAGCTGCAATTCGATCTCGGTTCGTTGATTTTGCTCATTGGGTTGTAAACCATTACACTACACCGCACCGTCCAGTCATTAGTGACATCGATTAGAATCGATCTTATGTTCTAGATATGGGAACTGGTTAAATGGGGTTATTTTTCCTTAGTTTCCAACAAAAACTAACATCCGTAATTTTAAAGTACGGAAGAGTTAGGAGAAAAAAAGATTAAGTTGTATTGTCTATTTCTCACAAAAAACACACCACAAATGCTAAATCTTTTTCTTGGGTCCCGACCACGAAAACAAAACCCCTAAACCGAACCCTAAGTCTAATCCTAATTCCTAACTATAGCCCTAACCATAAACATAGGGTGATAAACAAACAACACTTACTTCACATATCAATTCCCACTGGTTATGAATATTTTGATGGTCTGGTGTGGACTAACGAAAAAAGCCCCCAAATTCAATGTTCTTTACTTCCTTACTTTACAATCTATGTTCTTTCACTCCCTTTACTAGCTTTTGGTCGGTGCTAACGTAAAAGACCATCAAGTTTTTGCAGGGTTGTTAAGCTTTTCATTCGGCAATAAGTTAAAGACCTATTACGGTTTTAATGGTTGTTCTTCCCCAACCAACTCAACTAGAATTCATCAACGATGTTCGAACAACGAGCAATCACATAAAAGATTGTTCACAACTCTAAATGATTATTAGGAACGCGTTGGATTAGAACGCATTCCTACAAGATATAATTACTAATTAGCCATGGCTGTGACTAACTCAGTGAAAAGCATTCCATGTGTTTCCATTTAAAATCATTCCGCATATTGCAAGACTTCATTACTTGATAATGTTTACAAATTAAACCGATTATGTTAGATAGTCGACAGTTATCAACACCTCTGTGAATACAATACATATGCAAAGTGAATAGTTTATCAACGGCTCCTCTATGAGCTAAACTCTATGGCAAAACAATGGGAAACATGTATTTTACATCTCGAAAAAAAAGATAATCGCATCTCAACTTTTACATTTATTTTCTGTAACTGAATTTCCAAGTCTGTCAATTTTACTTCATAAACCGAATTACGCCAGCACTCACTAAGTAATGCACGAATAATAACCAAAGCGTAGGAAGAGATGTTTTCCCAGAAGAATTAGTGCAAAGTGAGTAACCTATTCCATTTTTTTATGGTGACATGTTTATAGTATTAATTATTATGTTCACGTTGCGATCCATTTCCTAATGGAAGAATTTATCAGATGAGCAAGTAGTAACGTGTTCATATTATTGTGTTATGTTATGTTTTATGTATTTCATATAATACAGATTGGCTGTCTATAGAAAGAGCGTTATTGTTACTAAGTGAACATGTGCATCTTCAACCAGAATTCCATCTCGGTTTGCTGAGTCTGCTTGTAAATAAATACGAAACATCTACGATTATTTTATTACTACAATAGTTACACCGGATGGCGTCAGCTATACACAATTTATTACTAATTCTTTCTACAGATATAAACATTTTAATTTATTCAATACAATAACAGTATAATTTATGTAGTAACTTCTGTTTCATGAGTTTTCGACACGCTCTGCCACTCGATGTTAAAAACGACGCATACAAGTTGTGCGCCGTTTTTAAAATCGAACAAGCGAATGTGTGTAACGTTACAATTTACAATCGGGTCCACCTTCCCTACATTCTTCCCTTTTTTTAGACAAAATATGTAGTTTGAATTTAATTAAAATGTCACCCGGTGTAAAAGAAAAAGAGAACTTTTGAAACGAGTCAGATTTGGGACCAATAAATTAAACAAACGCCTAATAGTCTATCCCCATCTTATTAATGTTGCTTTTTATCATAACACTTTGCGTCAAAACACTGTTCCTGGAGTTTGAGACAAGCAGAAGTTACACGTCACCCAGAGAGGGATGAAACTACTATTGATCAGATATTTTCTATAGCTTTGAGAAGGGTCATTAATATTTAAATGGTTCTTCGTACGAATGAACTCCTTCTTGTTCTCAACAAATCGAAACCCGACAAGACAAAGACACACAAAACACCTGGGTCATGCGCTATAAGGGTTTCCCCCTTTAAACATAACTTCTGTTTAACCCATCACACTCGGATTTTACACCTGAATGGATCGGCCTACGCGTCGTGTTTACAACACAAATAACAAGAAGTAGTTCAATCGTCCGAAGAACTATTTGAATACTATTGACCAGTCTAACTTCGTCGTAAAAGCCAAATAGAAAAGCAAAACATATGGATATACAAGCAAGATAAGGGTGGCAGGACAATCGGTCGCTTGATTCGAATTTAGCCTTTATAGTTTGCTGATATGGAATGAATCAAATCAGGCCACATTTCAGCAATCAATATCTGTAGCTCTGTTGTAGAATAAGTGAAGAGAAAGAATGAGTTCTTAACGTGAATAGGAAATTTGTTTTGAGTGAATACACGAGACACCAGGCGGACGAGTAAGGGAAATATAAGGAATTCGTTCTGCTGTATAGTGGGGTGAATGTCCTGGACTTGGCGAGAAATGAAAGACTCGAAGACTTGGTTGTAAAAATATGAGACATATTTTTTATTTCATAGTATACACAGCATACACTTCGTCGGCCGGAGAGTGAAGAGTGGGAGAGAGATAAGGAGAACCGTCAGTCTGTCCCCAACAGGGACAGCGGTCTCGTGCCTTCCAGCCTGGCTTAGGCGATCTGCTTCTGTGTTCGGGTCTCTCTGAGTTTTCTGTCCGGGTTTGCTCTTCGGGTCTGCTTTATAGGTTTCTCGATCACCCACGCAGGTGTCATTTCCGATTTCCACATCCTGTTGTTGGACACCCACGTATATACCTATTTCCTAAGGTGACCGAGTTACCTCCGTTTCCGCACAGGTGTTGACCCGGAAATGACCCTTTCGTGGCAATATATCATAACAGTTCCATACTTCTGGTAAGGCATTTGAACATGCTGATGTTTAACTCGTATATCTAAATGTATGTTCACGACATGGGCTTGTGCTTTTTGTCAACCTATCTTTTAAATCTCTCGCACTTATTTTTCTTTAATTCCTACTTGATTATCCTGAGAATACAGGTGTTAAGTGAGTAACATGACACTCTCTCTCACCGACTCACCCCCCACACATATATATATAGATATATACAAAGTGAAAGAGAAACCTGCTTGGTGGATGAAGTAGTTGTATATTTTCCATCAGGTCCTGTAAGTTAAAAGCAAGGATTTTAGAACTCTGATTTTTAAGGCGGTTAGGCACACATCCCTAATAAGTGGAATAGCACAGCACAATCTTTGTATTACATTCCCCTTCTGTGGTGAATTAAGATGTTTAGTAAATCTGTCTATCCACCCAACACACAAACGTGTACATAGACAGTATCGTATGAATGATGTAAATATATATATTCTCATGATCGCACCTACAGTATCGCCCATAAATAAATACACCCTACCACTATGTTATAGGAAGTTAATTTCCTTCTAAACCAAATATAGCAGGTTTTTATTATTTCTAGTGGAACATTACACAATCAAAACGGATAGTACCAGGTATTATTTATGACCAAACTGTACAGCATTAAAACTCTGCTGCCAAAAATATGAATATATTGCCGTCTAAAGATGAGTACACCACTACGAAAACATATTTTTGGCAACAGAGTTTCAAATGCTGTCGAGTTTGGTCATACATAATACCTGATTATATCCGTTTTGATTGTCCACTATTCCACTAGACATAATACAAATCCTGCTATGTTTGGTTTAGAAGACAATTAACTGTCTATTAAAAGGTGGTAGTGGTTTACTTATTTATGGACGATACTGTAGGTGGGATCATTATATATAGATATTTAAACAAATGTACTGATTGTCGTGTGCAAAGAGATCGCGATGCGCCAACCTAAGGGTGAGATTGTTTTCGTTCCAAATCAGTGCTCAATTTCAGGCTTTCAACCTGGTTTGAAAACCGACCAAATGAGTCGAACACATAATCATCTAAGCCGCCATGCCGTGTATAGATATTTGAAACCGTCAACCAAAACTGTCACTAAAACTGTCACCAAAACTGTCAACATAGGTTTCTTCAGTTTGTAAGTCGGTATGGCTGGCTGGCTGACTGGCTATCTATGTATGTGTCGCGCATACAGGCAGCACACATGGATCTGGAAATTTAAACATTTACTCCGTATCATGTTTAGAAAAAATAAATTGTGTTTGTAACCCCCTAGTCTGATTAGGTTTTAGTGGGAGCTCAATTTGCAATGTAAGTTTATGCTAAATCGATCCCTTAGTTTGTGTCATTCCCGCTTTTCCTTTTGAAAATTCAGACTTTGTTTAGTGATCACTGCCAATAAATGGCAAGAGAATGTATTTTATTCGTTGAACACCCATTTTTCCAATTGTTTTAATTGATCACCCCCAACACAGCATGTTGCCAAAAGACATTGGTCACTTGACGGTTTCTATTGAGTGACTAACCAGATCTTTCAATATAGATGTTCAAGAAACAAATCTGCGATATTTTAAGGCGTATGGAAATGGAATCTACTTTCCCGAAGCTGGAAGAAAAACAGAGAGACGAAAGGAAGGAAGGAATCTTTTCGTAATTGCGACTCTTCTACGAACCCCAATGTAATAGTTGTAAACATTTTCCTGTGCAATTTACACAAACATTAACTGCAGGCCCTGCAAATGGCGGAAGCCTTGTGTTTGCATCTCGAGATATGCATTAAACAACAATCAATGGTGGCCTTTTTACTGCCGTGGGATGTTGATTTTTGACGTTCGCAGGTTCATCGAATGAGACGAACACCGACCCAGCTGCTCCTATCTCAAAGATAAAATAATTAGGGTTCTTCATAGAAAGAAAGTATTCAACCATGCAAACCAATGATAACGTATACTAGATAATAGATTTGAGCTTACGTGCATGCATACATTGATGTGTTAATATACAGTAGCTGTCATGAGTATTTGAACAGACAACCATTTCGCTTCTAATCGCCTGGTTTTGAGAGTTAAAAACAGGAACATTACACAAGAAGAACCAATTTATTCGCAATCAACTCTCAAACCCTGACGATTAGAAGCAAAATGGTTGTCTGTTCAAATACTTATGACAGGTACTGTATCTATAGATTCAACCCGTATATTTCAAGGCATGCATTTAGTTATATATATGCGGTTTTGTATGCTAAATTTCTGGAAAATGGTTTTTAATAGAATTTAATTGTTAAATGAAAAAAGTTTTTTGTTTCTATCCTAAAATCTTGTTCAGAAATCTTTAAGGAGTAAACTCACATTGCTACCAAACTAGTTACCAAACTAGTAAGTTAATTTTGATCCCTCCCCCACCTGATCAAAATCCATAATGGCCCCTGCAATCTCAAGAAATAAAAACAGATGTTGTGCTTGTTCAAATACCTTTTTTTATCAATGATAATTTATACATTGCTCATAATTATTTGAACATTCTATTAAAAAAGAGCCTTTCAATAGAGTTAGCATGCTGAACCTCAAAACATGATTAAAAGCATCCATTGTTATGTTGATTGTAAAGAATTTGGTTCTTCTTGCATACTGTTTCTGTGTTTAATTCTCAAAACCTGGTGATTAGAAGCTACATGGTTGTCTGTTCAAATACTTATGACAGGTATTGTATCCATAGATTCAACCCGTATATATGTACCCGTACATGTTAGAGCCTTCCTTTGTGCAATTGTTAACATGCTTGCTTTATTACTGAGGCTTTGTCCAGACTAAACGACGCTCAGTTTTTCAACATTCATACTTAGGAACCAGGGAACCAAACGTAGCCCATTTGTTAACATGGTTGTCACGCAGTTCGTTAGTGCAGTGAGTTTGATCCACACTGGGTGCTCCACTACTGTGGCCTCGAAACAGACATAACTAAACTGTGAAAATACTTTAATCTCTTAGTATAGAGAAAAAGAAAGAGAATGAGAAGCACGCATACACGTATACACGTATACACACTAATATCTGCACTAAACAATCTATTTTCTATGTATATGAATAGAGGGAATCATTTGGGGGTATATATGTGTGAGAGTAGGGAGTGCGCGTGTGCGTGCGTGTGTGTGTTGTGGTTGCGTGTGTGTGGGCGTGCGTGTATTATTTCATCTGATATTTGTTTATCTAGGTACCTAGGAAAATACTCGTATATTTGCCATAATAGTGCAATGCTCTCAGAGAGGTTATTACGGAAGTGTTTATGCCTGAAGTCTGTTATTGTGTCAATAATATATATATATATATATATATATATATATATATATATTTCCTGTTTGGATATTTATCATTCACTTTTCATCTTTTCATGATGCTAAACCCCAAACAGGAGATACCAAGTTAGCATCCTCTTGTCTGGTAAATGCAATGGTATACAGTTTGGCTGTTTTTGTTTTCAAATATAGATGAAGGTACCTCAATGGGGCCATATCCTAATGATGGCATTTATTTTATTCTAAAGATATTTTGTTTTACATAATCTCCTTCCTTGTCAATGCACTTAATTCAACGGTTAGTAAAATGAAACACAGCGAACATTATTCAGTTAAATCTTCAGATAAAATGTTTCAATCAAATTGAAAAGACAAGCGAATTGAATCAATGGACATGAAAGTATCTATTGTGTGAGCCACGACACGAACAAAAAACCGTATACAGTAAATCTGAAAAAGTACTAAATCTGATATCTAAGTTAAAAATAAAAATAAATCATCATTTAAACAAAATATATTGTTCATTTATTCATCTCACAGTCATTTTTAATTTGCTTGCCATATTTTTCAAAATGTGCTTGCCTTTATTTATAATTTGCATGCCATATTTTTAAATTTGCTTTTCTTACGTTTCAATTTGCACCGAAAAAAGTGTGGACTCTGCAATTATGTTGGCTAAGGAATTCTTATGTGAGATAGTAAGGATGTGATTAACCCAATCTTCTGAGTGAAGTGAGCCTGCCTACCTTGGAAATTAGAGTTAGAAATTCTGGCTTTTAGCTAAGCTCGAACACCGATGGGAAATACGCGGCTCATCAGCCAAGAGGCAGGTCCACATGAATAATTATACAATGTGTATTATATCCAATAACTAGTTAAAGAAATCATGGATATCTGTAAAATTCTATGAAACGACTTTTTCAGAAAAGATAATAGTGAATAGAGTCCATAGTTGGGAAGGAGGTACTTTTATCAGCAAAATGTTTACCCCTGACTGGAAAAGTCCAGTGTTACGGACAGCGAACCTAGGAAGTCATACTGTTCAATATTAGAGTTAATATATCTAGTGAAATTGGTGTAACAGTGCGTTTTCTATCCGTTTGCATATAATATGAAGGTAGGAATAAGAATTATTGCTACATCTGATCAGTTTGTCTCGTGTCTCCGAGAAGCGCACGAGAACATCTTTAATATCTTATTGATGGAAGGCTGAGATCATTTCAACGATTTTCAATGCTTTATGCTTCCTATCTCACCTGATACTTTTCCAAGTGAGCGACCAACCTTCTTGTAATAGCGGCAACGAAGACTTGAGGTATATACATTTTGATGGAATCACAATTACATATAAAATGGTGTTTATCGGGAATCCTAAGAGATTTATGGCACATATTCACTGGTTAACCACGAGAAGAAAACCGAGAAAGGAAGAAAGAGAAAGAAAGAAAGAGAGAAGGAAAGAAAAAAGAAAGAAACAAGAAAGAATGAAAGATAAACAGAAAGATTGGCATGTAGGAGAGGAGAATATGCATACAATTATGCTACTGTGGTCGGTTTTAATGATTATCGACCCCGATAGAATCTCACTTGTATGACATATTTGATGTTTGTTTAGACATCTTGAAGGCCGATCGTCTTGTCACGGAATTTTCCATTTAGTTCGTCTGTAGTCAGAAGTGGGGCACCGCCAACTAGGTCAACATTGATAATAATATCCACTGATGCGAGCTCTGCGATTTCCAGAACATTGTTCTGCGCCTGTCTTGTTTGCTATAAAGTTAGCATTTCAAAATCTGGCCTTTGTTCAGATTTGAATAACGTCCCAATTGTTCCGTTAATCTAGGACAGATCTTATGATGAATTCATAATATTTGAAGATAATAGAATATAATGGGAATATGTTGGAATTCCTGGAGTGTATTGGTAATGATAGACGCCCAAGAAGTAAAATATGCTTTTTAAACAACGTTTACTTATATTAGTCCAAAGTTTAATCATATCAGATATTTAATAAGCGTAGCTTAGTATGGCACAGAGCCGTAATGGTGGGTCATCTTGTGAGGATAACTCATTAGATACGTGAATGGTCTGCAAGACTAGCATTCCTAATCATCACATCCAACTTCAGATATTATAGATAACTAAAATGCATCTTAGAAAAACTATGTTGCGCCAAACCTCCCAGTGAAGAGAGCTTGACTGCCTTGAAAATTGGCATTCGAGACCCTGTTATTTTACCTGGGATCGAAAACAAACACTGCTACCAGTGAAATTATATTTCAATTATTATATACTTTGCCTAACTGTCATCATCCGTCAACAAAACTTGAAATTGTAAAACCAATTGGAACCAAATTCTTGTTTTTGGAACCAAAAACATGACTTTTGTTTATAAAATGTGCACAAACAATCGTATCGCCCATAACTCACTATACCAAAGATCCTGTCCCAAAGTGATCACAATAAGCGGTATCCTCTGTATATCAAACTCGCTTATAATATAACGAACGTTTGATCGTATCTGGAAAATGAAAATACATTGCAATAAATACACTTGCCAAAAGTTTCGAGTATGACCTAACGGATACAGATCAATTCAGTTAAAGACTTTTATAGCCGATGTTTGTCTTGGTTTTCGTGTCTCCGAAATTCTCCAGTCGCTATGGAATCAGTTTTGAAGAGTAGAAGAAATCAGTGCCAAGAATCGTTCCTGACAGAGTTTAAGAAACAGAGGTTGATGCACCTGGGGATAATTACCGAAGATCTCTGGCTGAAGACCGACGCCAGAGATTAGAAACTTTAAAGTCACTTCTTGTCTACTGCAATTTGACTTCGTATATTTCATCCACTCCATAAACCAATTCAAATGGAATTACCAGCACGAAGCAAGCGTAACACTGGTAGTAGGCACGGTGAGGTTTCTACTAGTTTGAAGAGTATTACTAAAACAATATCACAACTAAAACTAGCAAGTACTCAGAGAACGTATACCTCAAACGCCAACGCAATTCACTACCTAAAAACTGAATGAAAATCAGTTCAAATAAATAATTAATAAAAAAATACCTATAAAATGTAAACAAACAATCAGATCGGCCATAACGCACCTTTTTCTAATTCCCCAACATTTTAAATAGATTTCAGTAAAACCCGTCAAGAATTGAACATGTTAAACCAATTGGAACCAAGCACTTGTTTAGGAACCAAAACACGGTTTTTCTTTATAAAACGTAAACAAACAATCGAATCGCCCATAACTCACTATAACAAAGTCCTCATATCTCCCCACCCTTAATACTAAATTTCATTGAAATATCTTTATTGCTACAATGAAGGGAAGGTAAGTGTATTTCGATTTTCCTTATTTGGACTATTGTCTTAATACATGAAAAATATCTCTCTATCGAAAATAAATCCCTGGATC
Organism: Architeuthis dux; assembly: GCA_006491835.1. NCBI lineage: Eukaryota > Metazoa > Mollusca > Cephalopoda > Oegopsida > Architeuthidae > Architeuthis > Architeuthis dux. Next base: position 3,075,771 of record VCCN01005510.1, read on the forward strand.
CTTCCACAAATATAATCAATTCTTCTTTAGCTTATCATCCACCCTTGAACAAAATGTCATTGAAATTCATCGACACCTACTTTTGGAGATACCTTGTAGACAAAAAGGATGAGTGACTACGTATAACTCTCCCAACTTTGTTGGTAGAAGTAAGTGATAATATTGCTGGTGAATATTATTAATAGTCATATTATTACAGAAGGAATGATACTAAACGTTCGAAAGGTATGAATTTCATTTATGTAATAAGCGTTTAAACGTAATTCTATATTGGGTGTCCCATAAAGCACGAATAGGTTTAAGATATAAATTCCATTAAAACGTTTTTAAGCATTTGCTTTTTAAAAGGTTACATAACCCTCGAGACGATATATATATATATATATATATATATATGTGTGTGTGTGCGTGTGTATTTTGCGTTTTTCATGGAAACACAATATGTTGAAAGTACATAGTGCATATATCAATTTTATATATATTATGGGATCCGCTACATATTGACAGTCCGTTTCATTGCCACAAGCAATACAAAATTTTCTTATAATAACCTTACAAACTTTACAAAACAACTTCGACAAATGCATACTCAACCTAAGCCAACATAAGTTTGATATAGACACATTTACACTATTAAATAAAGACCTCAACTTCTCAATATATTAACACAAGACCTTAAATAATTCTTTAGAAGAATAAAACTTAGAGCACACTTCGGCAGATCTGATAACCATGAACCTACAATCCTAGAATTACTGAAAGTAGCTAATAATTCATCCACCCCCAATAATACAGACGTAACCATACAAACCTTTGAAATAGCTATTATAGAGGACATTATAAACCACAAGAAACGACACCTACCACATGACAATCTGACCAGAAATCAATGTGAAGCCATCAACAACTCACAGAAGAGAAGACCTAGTCATAACCCGAGCGGATAAAGGCGGTGCTTTAGTCATTTGGAGTATTGAGGAATACCTCAAAGGAGCCAACAAACAAATTAACACCACACAAGTCTACCAAGAACCCCCTTGAAGAAGAAAAGGAAAATTTACTCATTAAATGAAATGGATACAAAAGATATAATCAACAAAAAAACCAAACAGAAACACTAAAACCCGTAAACACCCAACCTGCTCGCTTCTACTTACTCCCCAAAATACACAAAAAGAATAATCCTGGCAGACCAGTAATCTCCTCGATCAACTGCCATACAAATAAATTATCGAAATGTGTAGATCACTACATTCAACCCATAGCTAAAAAAGTAAGGCCCTACATAAGAGATATAACATACCTTTTAAACAGAATAAATAATATTAAAACAATACCACCAAATGCGATCCTAGTCACAATGGATGTAAGATCGCTATATTCTAATATTAAACATAACGAAGGTATATCAGCCCTCAAAGAATGCCTAGACAACAGAACACTTAAAGAACATAATACACAAGTAATAACTACCCTAACTAACCACATTTTAACACTCAACAGCTTTAACTTCAATGGAAGACATTTTCTCCAAATCAAAGGTAGTGCCATGGGAACAGTCGTAGTCCCATCATACGCTACGATATATATGGGAAAATCTGAAGAAACACATATATGGCCAAAAATCAAAGATAACTGCATCTTTTACGCTAGATATATAGATGATATATAACTCCATAAGGTGGAGAAACTAAACTTAGCGAATTCCTCTCCAACCGTAATATGATACATGACTCAAATTTGATCATGTAAAATCAATACAATCAATCGCTCTTTTGGACACCCTTATATACATAGACGAAAACAGACAACTACAAACAAGACTCTACGCTAAATCCATCGACACCCATAACTATCTCCACGTTAAATCCTTTCATCCTAAACACATCAAAGATAACCTACTCCTCTCTCAAGCACTTAGAAAGATCTGTTCCACCAATGAAGAATTCAATAAACACAGCGACAGACTCAAACAACAATTCATTGATAGTTTATCTCTTTATCGATTAAGTCATCGCTGTATCAGCCATGACTTAATCGATAAGGAGATAAACGAAGCAAACACCATCCCAAGAGAAAATACCCTAAAATTAACAACTAAATAAAAACCAAACCGCATCCCCCTCATAACAACATTTGATGACACTCTCCCGCCACCAACTCAAATAATCAAGAACTATAAATTCTGCCAAACTTATAATAATAAGAATAGTCCATGCTGCAAACACGTTAAATCTACCAACCCATTCACCAGTTACACAACTAAGACAACCTATACAATGTGTCGTGAATCTAAAAGTAGAAACGTTATTTACCTTTTAGAATGCACACGTTGCCCCGAACAATATATAGGAAAATCGGAATGGCCCGTTAACTATAGATTAAATAACTACCGTCACAGAATAAAATCAACAGACTACAAAAAACTATTATCTGTAGAACATTTCCGATTAGCAAAAACATGATTTCACTAGAGATGCAAAATTCACTAATAAATGGATCTCACGATTGAAAAGCTTATCCCTTAACGTCTTCAATAATAAACCGAACCACCCTAAAACATTATACTATATCCCTCAATAAACATCAACTAAATACAACATGCCATATTTATAAATGATCACACTTTAAACATAAACTCAGCATACCCTACCCCTACATCCATTCCCAACTTACAAACAAATTACAACAAATGTTCTATATATAAATATGCAACATCAACAGCTATTATTTATTATACAAACATTTGAATACATATTCGAATTCATATTAATTCGTACAATCAAACATTCTAACCAAAGAAATGGCTATACACCTCCAGTTCATTCCCTGTGTTATCATCACACAATATGTGTCCGAAAGCCTTTGACATCTAAGTCCAACAACTATCCCCTTGGACCAATATGTCACTCAAGCCCAAGTCAAAATCTATCCATTCATC
>VCCN01005510.1:3112056-3123743 GCA_006491835.1 Architeuthis dux
GAGGAAATACAATATCATTATTAATAACAATTAAAATATAGATCCTAACCAAGAGATTCGCTCTCAAACGAAGAATCATACGCGCAGGAGAAGGCCATGCTTACTATCACATGGAGCGATCACAAAACATCACATTATATTACAAGCCGTGCTGCTGCATGGTCAAGCTTCACTCCCACTTCTATTCCGACTGAAGATGATTACTGTAACTGTTGTATTGTATATACACGGTGTCCCTAAAGTCTGGACACATAGGAAATATCACTATTTATAACTAACTATATGTGTTTGCCCCACAGATTAAATATGAGCTTGTCGAAAGAAGAAAGGATTGAACTATGTGTCCAGACTTTAGGGACACCCTGTATAATAAATAAATTCGCAAATAGATAAGACGTGTCAGTTTAGCTGAGTTGGAAAGACAGCCGCCTAGCAATCACTTGGTTGTAGTTTCAAATCACGGTAGGGAAAGGTTAATTTTATATATTTGGTTTAACTTGGCATGATAGAAAAACAGTGAAGTGTTCACTCTTCTGAATTAGGTGAGGATTGTTCTTGTTAGTTCTTGTTGTTCTTGTTACGAGGGGTGGTGATTAAGTCAACTCCAATGGACTGGAGTTTGACAAAATATCAAACAGGGTTAGAGACTATTAGAAAGCTCAAATGGCAACAGACAGGCCATGTTGCTAGAATGTCGGCCAACTGCAAAACATTCACGACTCATAAAGTGGATCCCTCGAGATGATATGCTAAATTGTAGACGGCAAAAATGAAATGGCGTGATGGTTTAGACAGGTTCAGAAGATATCCGCCCCGTGACGCTAGGGAGTGATAAAACAGGCGGCTCTTGGGGAAGGACTATGTCCTACACCAGACTTTCAAATGATGCTGATGCTGCAGCTGATGATGACGATCATAACCTAGTTACGGATGGGATATTTTTTTTTGACTCAGAAAGCTCGGTTGATTGATCGATAGCTGTTTATCATATTATTGGGGGCGTTATGAGCAATTGCTTATTACAGATACTAGTCTACGACCGGTCGCTTCACTGACGGTTGTCGTAAGTGTACAACAACATGCTTAGCTGATGGTTGCTACCGATACTATAGGACATTGCAGGAAGGGCGAGAAAGACTCGTTAGGTAGTTAAATAAGAGGGTAGGAAAGAAGAGAAGAGAAAAGAAAAGAAAGGTAGTTTACTAAGATGGTGGGAATGGAGGTTTGCAGAGAAAAGTTAGGTAGTTTAATACGAGGGTAGAAAGAGAGAGGGACTGATGTTTTTTAAAGATGATATACTGTGACAGACACGGCTCTTATTATATATACTATTTTACCCGTGCCGTAAAAGATTACGGCTTTTTATTAAATATATGTATACATATTGCATTTTATATACGTAGATAATAAATACATTGCATCATCAGAAGACAAACACACGTCAGTTGCATGAATGAAATTCTATTTTACTACGATGTTAGCGTGACAGAAGACATCTACACATTGTTATATGTGTGAATGATTTTAATTAAATGTAACAAAACATTATTTTACCACCATTAACTTCATCTTAGAAGAATATCACGTGATGCGTCTCTTTCGACGAATACATGTCCTTACTAGATCGTCATCAATCAGGTTGGATTTAAAGACCTATGATTTAAATTAGGTCATTAAAGGTTTTCAATGAATGTCCAGCTCAGACAAGAGTGTTCCACAAGTCTGACTCGCTAATAATGAAAAGAAGATTCTATATTAAATCAACTGAGTTAAATAGAAAAGTCTGAACAATTGTTAGTTAATAGATATTTTCTATAGTTTTGAGAAAGGTGATTAACATTCAAATAGTTCGTCGGACGATTGAACCCCTTAACAACACAAACGACAAGAAGGAGTTCAATCGTCCACAGAACTATTTGAATGTTCAAATGGTTCTTCGGACGATTGGACTCCTTCTTGTTGTTTGTGTTGTAAACACGACGTTTCGACCGATCCATTCTTCGGCCTTCTTCATGTGTAATATCCGAGTGTGATGAGTTAAACAGAAGTTATGTTTAAAGGGGGGTAGCCCTTATAGCGCATGGCCCGGGTGTTTCTGTGTCTTTGTCTTGTCGGGTGTAGATTTGTTGAGAAGTGGAAGCCACATCGGGTTGAAATCCGCACTTGTCTGGCTAATGCATTTAGTCGACATTTTGATGTGAGCTGCCTCTTTCATTTTTCTCCGCTTCCAACATCGTTCTCTGTCAATAACCTGGACTTCTTCCCAAAGAGGAGGATGCTCGCCGTTCTCTCACCAGATGTGGTCGGCCATAGCAGATTTATCTATCTCGCTCCCGATTATGGCCTTCTTGTGTTCATCAAGTCTGACCTTGAGGGGGCGTCCTGTTTCTCCAGTATAGACAATACCACATTTACAAGGGATGACGTAAACACAGTTTGGGGTCCCGAGTTGGGGCAACCTTACTTAGCAGATATCGAAGTGTGTGTGAACGTTCGAAAATGATTTAATGTCGAATCGTGTACAAACCTTTTGAAGGCGTTCACCAATCCCTCCTTGGAAGGGTAATATAATCATGGGAGGGGGAGCTTTGGGTGAGAGAACCTTCGTAACAGCAGCAGTGGAAACGACTGTTCCTTTCCTAGTTATAGGCTTGTTTGATGTGTGACCATTCTTGTTCTTCCAAATATGGAGCGCTGCTGATGGTTGCAGCTAGGACGTTTAAGCAATTAATTGGAAGATCGTGTTTACAACACAAATTACAAGAAGGGGTTCAATCGTTCGAAGAACGATTTGAATATTAATGACCCTTCTCAAAACTATAGAAAATATTCGAATGTTATTTAATCATTTTTCTTGTTTCTTTTAGTGGTAAATAAAAAATAAAGTTCTTTCCCCAATTGCAACAACTCTTGCAACTCGTATAGATTTTGCTCTGCATAATATTGCAAGATCTTTCATGATGACACATTATAAGCTGGTCTCTTTGGAGATGTGTGCACACAAGCTTTGCATGAAAGACAGGTACAACAACAAATGGCCCAAATTTAAAACAAATACAACAAACAAGTAAAGTTGCTTCTCGTGTCGTCCGACACACATGGCAATGATTCTGCCTCAATTTCTCGAACAATCCATGGAGACCCAATCATTGTTTGTAGAAATTGTGTTTTTTTTACAGGGTCGCGGTACTAGCTCGACGGCCAAAGTGGACTGTCTTACAAAGGAATCCAATTTTAGCCTTCAACATGCAAACCTATTGCAATGTTTAACACTTCTTTATAAAAGAAAAACAAAGGAATCTTTTTCCGAAAATGTTATTTGCTGTGAATCTCACAAGGAATACAATTCAATATGGCTGACATTAATTGGCATTCGAAGTCTAACTTTACTCAGAATTCAAATATTAACAGCTGAAAACCACTTGCAAAAATGATTTTGATTTAGTTTAATTTTAAGAATCACAGGCTTCCCCCGTTACCCGAAAAGAGAGCATTCCTATAAAAGAAAAAAACATTTGTAAGCCGGAATGCCGAAGAAGCATTACAATTAATTTATATTGGAAACAGGTTTGAGCGTTCCCAGACCCCAAAATGATGGTATATTTAGCGGAGTCATCCCAGGTTGAAGCACCGGAGACTTTGGTGTAGGAGAGACAGGACGAGGGTGTGTGCTGTTTCTATATCGGCTTGCTGCAAAACTAATGCTGAACTCGTAAAAGCGAAAAAGTGGCTTGAAGCGAACTTTCGAAAAGTGAGGTATACCTGTATGTTGTTCCAATGCAATTTAGAGAAGAAGAGAACTTATAATTGATAGCCTGTTCTTTACCTGAACACGAATGATCTCAAACAGTACAATTAAACATATATGTTTCTTAGAAAGAGCCCGTCAGTTAATGGTCATTTTTCACATTAGTCTGCTCAGGCACAATTATTGATGAAAGGGGAAAACTTTCTATCTTCTATACTTTCTATCTTCTATAATTAAAGTAGACTAGTTTTTCTATCTTGTGTAATTGAAGTAGACTAGTTTTAATCATATCTTTTGCTTTCAATTGCACACAGGCGTGTTTTGTCGAAATTCTACAGTCATAGCGATATTAATTATAAAGGGTTATTCGCTGGAAGTTTATTCGAACGAAAACTGATAGCTGTCCCTTTTTAATGGCTTCAACACAAATAATATTTCCGCTGATAATGTCTATTTGCCGACCGGAAATTAAATCAGAATCATTTTGTTGATGGACTCTGCCAGACGAGCCGGGGAAATGAAATAGAAGCCTTCAAAGAATCTATACTTGCGTTAGTCTTGTTAAAGACATGTTTATAATTAATCTGTATTCATGTTGTCTGTTCTTTTTGCTGTCAGTAATCAGGTCAAGATTCTATGTAAATGATTAACAGTACAAATAAAGGCGAAACAGGTCTGGCTAGTAACTCAATAGAAACCGTCACGAGAACAACGTCTTTTGGCAGCATACCTTGTTGGGGATGATCAATTAAAATTGGAAAAAAAGAGTGATCAATGAATAAGTTACTTCCCTCACGTATTAGGGCAGTATTGTTGGGTTGAATTCTGAAAACAAGCGTGAATACTGCCGGACAAATATTAAAAGACCAATTTAGCATAAACTTTCATTGTAAATTGAACCCTCAAATAAAACCCTATTTAGAGGAGGAAATCCGGTTTTTTCTTGGCATAACTTTTCAGCACTCTAGCTCCACCGGTGCGGCATGTAGGCTGATATACATAGATAGCCAGCAAACCAACCAGCCAGCTAGACTGACTTGAAAACAGAAGAAACTTATAATGAATGTTTTGGCAAGAGTTTTGGTTGACGGTTTCTAACATCATCATCATCATCATCATCATCATCATCAGCAGCACCAGCAGCAGCAGCAGTCGTTATAAGTCCACTGCTGGACAAAGGCCTTTCCCATCTCTTTCTATGACGACCTAGATTGTGCTAACCTCTACCACGTCTTACCGGCAAACCTTTCTGTTTCATCCTTCCATATTGTGTCTGGTCTTTTCCTACTGCGTTTACTGTTCCATGGGCATCAATCGGTTAGCCTTATCCCCTATCTATTGCCATCTCTTCGTGCTCGGTGACCAGCCCATCTCCATTTTGCTGATTAATTATTTGTATAATATCCTTCACTCTAGTCTTCCCTCTGATCCATGTTGATCTTTTTCTATTTCTTAGAGTTATTCCTAGCATTGCCCTTTCTATGGCTCTCTGTTTTGGTTGGTTTTCAGCTCGTTTTGCTAATTTCATGGCTGGTATTATACAGCAGTTGTATACTTTATGCACATAGGCAAGGTGCTCTTAAAACTGTCTATATTCACACCGAATGCTTTCCAACCTATCGTTATACGTCGTTTTATTTCGCTGGTCTTTCTCTAACTTTATTACCTGTCCTAGGTAGATGTATTCATGTACGATGTCGTTAAAGTTTCTTTCGGGCATATTGAAACTGCACATGCGCAGAAGAAACCCAACGCCATAATGACGTTAACCCGTCAACTGCGAATGACGGAAATTCCTGGTTCTATGGCTAACTCAATACAATTTTCGTTTCATTGTGATCGATGGCAACTCAGTTCTATCTGTGAGTCAGGGTTTTTATCTTGCAGTGGATAACTATTACTCACCCGCCAGCCGCATTGATGGGTTAATACATATGTGTTCTATTCAAATGGTTCTTGTTATTTGTGTTGTAAACACGACGTTTCGGCCGATCCATTCTTTGGCCTTCTTCAGGTGTGAAATCCGAGGGTGGTGGGTTAAACAGAAGTTATGTTTAAAGGGGGGGTATCCCTTATGGCGCATGGCCCGGGTGTTTCTGTGTCTTTGTCTTGTTGGGTTTAGATTTGTTGAGAAGTGGAAGCCACATCGGGTTGAAATCCGCACTTGATGTGAGCTGCCTCTTTGAGTTTTCTCTGCTTCCAATATTAATGACCCTTCTCAAAACTATAGAAAATATATTTGTTCTATTTTCAGCCACGCAAGCGTAAAATTATAAATTATTAATGGAAGAAGAAATAATGTCTTGAAGACAAAATAAAGAATTAGAAGAAGTCGTGAAAACAGACGGTGTTGATGGAAATAAGAAATGCAACGAAAATGGTCAAACGAACAAAGCAATTGTACAGATTACTTTCTAATAAAAAAGACCAATTCATGTTTCTATCTATATTAGAATGTATCGATATTATTTCCGTTTTTTACAGACATTTTCTCCAAAAGTTATTTCATGTACATATGTAAAGACTATCTATGATTCTTATATATTAATAATATTATTAGGGCAGAGCGCGTTCCAAAAATGCATGTTCGGAAGGGGCCAGACTTTATACTGTGTGAAACAGGCTGTCATAATTATCATATAAAATACTTTTCTGTCCGTCATACGTGTTGCTAATTTAGATCTTCTATATATGAATTTAGATAATTTCTAATGTTTTATTCATAATTTGATTTCTCTAGAACCGCTGATAAAAACAACTTCGAACTGGACACTCTGCTTTGTGTGCTGACTAATATAGCTGCTGAATGTCAACTTCGTACAACGCAGTTGTCGAGTAATCGCGGTGCATACACACAGACATAAAGATATTTCTTCAATTGTAGTTAAATTATGTATATATCATTATCACTTGTAAGCTGCACTTCCAGATGTTTTATGGCAGATACAAGTAATGGTATTCTGAACTATTCTGAGGGTTTATTTTAAACTGGGCCTCAAAGCCAATGAAGCTGTTCGCGGAATTCGGAAAGTTGGAGGAAATAAAACAATATCTGACGTACGGACCAAAGACTGCTTTAAGTGTCTAAAGGGTGGTTATTTATCCCTTGAAATAAGCCCAGCAGTGAACGACCATCAGTTGTCGATTATGATGGTTTAAAACGCAATATAGAGGACAACCCGACCATCAACTTTCGAAAACATTCATTAGAGCTAGGATCATCGAAATATATATGTACAGCATTACATGATCTTCACAAAAACATACAGAAGCTCTCAAGAGATTAAAAACAGAAATATCTAAGTTTAACATGTTTTAGATGCAAATAAATATATGTGTAGCTAAATTTCAGGCAACTGTACAGCGCATGTCTTTCAAACGATGTGATATATTTCCAGAGAAATTCGAAACCCATATCGCCATAATTTAGATCGCTTCTCTTAGATATTACACCGATCAGTCAATAATGATCCCAAAAGTAATAATCATTTACACTCGATTAAATCATCCGGGTTAACATCAGTGTTATCTCTGTCTTTATTATTATCATGCAGGTAAACGGCTGCCATTGTTCTGTTTGCATATCTCCACATAGCTATTGGTTCACCGTTCTCTCTCTCCGGCAAGAATATCAGGTAATCCCATAAGTAATGATTTGATAGCGATAGATTGAATGATATTTTTCCGTATTTAAAACGCTTAAATGATAACAATACCTGCTAGTACACATTTGCACAGCTTTACACGAATACGTTACGTCCTCACAGTACTATTTAACATACTTAGTTACTAATTTAACCCTTCTAAAGATGGAAGCGCCCAAGGAGCACATAATACATGCTCTATAAGTTTAGAAAAATGCATTAATGTTGTAGAAGCAAGCCGAAATATTTATGATGTTTATGGCACAGATTTTCATCGACAAAGGAAATTGAAAAAGATTTAGTTAAGGTGACTTAGGCTGAACAGATTCTCAACAAACGTTGTTTTGTTAAGTTTAACGATGTTCTGCTTTTGTCTGAACACGGTAGAAATAGTGTTGTTACGGTTGAAGAATTAGCTAAAAAACGGAATTCAAGCCATTTAACGGTTCACCGTCATCTGCAGCAACTTGGAAAAGTGCCTAAACTTGGAAAATGGATTCACAATTTCACAGAAGCCAAGAGTGGGTGGCATCTCGCTATTTTCTGGGGAGATTAGTGATTGGTAATGAAAAAATGATATTTTACAAGAATATAAAACTACGCAGACAATGAGCATGTGGAGGCAAAGCCCAACCCAAAATGGATCGCCATCAAAGGTAAGTTTTGGTAAGTATTGATGAGATTGCGTTGGTGTGGTCCACTTTCGAACTCAGTTCGCCGATTCCGTTCACCAATTCTGTTTCCAGTGCCGATAACCATTATGGCACATGTGACTCATCAAGTCATTACAATGCCCCATGATATACATATATGGTATAACTGGGACTCAATCAACAAATATGTCAGTTATGACTCAGTGTTATTCGAAGAGTAATTCCGGCTCTTGATCTGGTTTATTTTGTTTTTGTTTTTACCATAAGGTTCTGTCCAATCCACTCTTCTGTCTTCTTTAGGTGACGATTTGCATGGAACGAACCGGTCTCTTTTTTCCTAAGTTGTGCCATTCTTTCTTTCGTTTTGTTTCGTCTTATTTTATTGTTTTCAACGGCAAAAGAGAATTGGTTGATACTACCTGGTGACACCTACTTCTATACTGATTGCCCACATTAGGAAGGCCAAGGAATAGATAGGCCAAAATATTGTGGTAATAAAAGAAAAGAAAAAACTAGCATTGCAAGGGGAATTATGAATCACCGCCAACCATATATGCTGTGTTGGGGGTGATCAATTAAAAAGTTGGGCTGTGATCACTAAAACATGTCTGAATCTTCAAAGTGACCAATTTAGCATAAACCTACGTTGCATATTGAACACCCCTCAAAAAACCTATGGCGGGGTGGGGGGTAAAACATTTTTTTACCTACTCATTGAGGGGAGCGTGTGTGTGCACAATTTCAAGTTTCTACTATGAACGTTTAGGACTTGGAAAAGTCCGGATACATAGATATATACATAGATACATATACATGTCAGAACATATGAGTAACCACAACCCAGTAATAAATCTGTGTTGTGGGTAGCGGTGATCAATAGTCCAAACAACTCTACCAATGCTAATGACTCATCTCAAACTTACAAAAGGTATTTCGATAATAATTTGATTTACAGTAATGAGCACCAGTCTGTGTGTAGATTATCCACACTTTTCAGCTACTTGGTCACTGCTTTACCACGGATGTATACAAGCAAATCGCTGATTATCTGTTAGTTTATGGAAGAGAGTCGAACGGCCACCCAAGTATACATACATCGGTAATTGTTTCTCCCGAAGAATTCAAAACAAACAAAATAATTTGCTGTATTCTCAAGTGTTAGAGCAGATGGATTTATACGCCTGTTGTAATTGACATATTCTGAATTAATTCGCACCGTTCTAGCAATCCAAGTGGCTAAGCGGAAGGCTTTCAACGGAGATTACACAAGAAGTGCCAATAACGGTCTTGCGATTTTATTGAAAAACGGCAAACGATGATGCTCTGTGGAACGCCCGTTTCGACATGACGCAAGTGAGCTTTGTGTGTCTGTTATTGTTTATACTAAGAGTGCGGATTGAAATTCCTGGGGCGGACAAATGAGCTCAGATATCGCACCAGAAGCGTTCTCAGGAAACAAAATAATGAGCTTGTAGTAATGCCTGGCCGATCATTTCTACTTGAATCCAGGCAGGGAGGCAGGCGAACATTGGCAGGGATGATTGGAACCACGGAATTTCTCTTGAAGAACATGGAATCCAGTTTTCTTGTCATTATATAGCATAATGATATCATTCAAGTGTTATATTATTCCGTTTATTTGTCATCCTTTGTCACAAGTTAAAGATTCTTCGTCTCACAAGTTACGGAAAAAGTTATTCATTTTTGATTAGTCTTTCTTCCGGCGTATTTTTGTTGCTTTTTTATTGCAACAATCGAGTTGGGTTTCTTTTACATTCGACGGCCGTTAGTAAGCAGCTATAAAGGTTATATATCTACAATCTTCATAATCTGATTTTTACTTCACACCATATTGTTTGTTTACACCTAGTAGTATTAGTCTCGAGTTGTTCAAATTCCATAGGTGACTAGCCGACTAATTCTTCTTCCATCGTATTTTTGTTACTTTTTTATTGGAACATTCGAGACATATTTTTACATTCTACGGCTGTTAAGTAAGCAGCATGCATAAATAAACAATAAGCATCTGGCATGTCGCACCCTACAGCTATAAAAGCCAACCAGCAGATGTCATACAATCTTAGTTATATATCGACAATCTTCATAATCTGATTTTTACTTCACACCATATTGTTTGTTTACACCTAGCAGTATTAGTCTCGAGTTGTTCAAATTCTTGCCGACTAGTTTCTCTTCCATCGTATTCTTGTTGCATTTTTTATTGGAACACTCCAGACGTTTTTACATTCTGGGACCGATAAGTAAGCAGCATGTATAAAATAAACATTAAGCTTTTGGCAAGTTTAGAAGGCACACCCTATAACCTTGGAAACTCGTCTGACATGGACCTGCTATAAAAGCCAACCAGCAGATGTCATCCAATCTTTGTTATATATCTACAATCTTCATAATCTGATTTTTACAATCACACCATATTGTTTGTTTACACCTAGTAGTAGATAATGTATTAGTCTCGAGTTGTTCAAATTTCATAGCTGACTAGCTGACTAGTTTTTCTAATTGTCTTGCTTTTTATCGCAATGACCCGGTTTTGCATTCTACAACCGTTTAGTAAGTCGGTTATGTTCGATCAACGCTGTTTACCTAACGGACGTAGAACGTAACTATTACCTGGTTGTTGTGATACCAAAAGAAAAGAGAATGAGATGAAGGAAAACTAGTCTCAAAATCAATAATGCCAATACTTCTTCTAAGTAATATCAGAAAACTTAGAATTATGGCAAATATTATTATTATATATATTATAATTAGTAATAGTAAATATCAACATACTTTCTTATCTATCTAATCTAAACACTTGCGTTTTTGTATGTACATTCGTGTGTGCTCACTTTGATCGTCTCTAGTCTCCAAAAAAACATATTTATATTTCAAATGTTGTACAGACGTTCATCAGTTAAACATCGTCTATTTTATCTCTTTCTCAAAACACCCGAAAAAAAGGCGTCACAGCGATATGTTATTCAGTATATACACATTTTGAGCACCGCATACATGTACACACACAAATACATATACACGTACGTACACACATATGCGCGTGTGTGTGAGTCGGTTTGTGTGTCTCAGGAGTTCAAGGCGTGTTTTTCAATTTTCTTGGCGTATTTTTTAATCTTTAAGATTTTAAATGGTACAAATATTTACTTGGTTATATTGAGTGGTACTGTTGTTTAGTTGTGGACCTTGGTGATGCTGATCTTTATTTCATCCTAGGAGAATATGCCGACTGGGGCTATCTATAAAAACAATGAGGACGATGTTGCATTCGAAAGAAATAATTGATTTATTCTGTTTGGATGGCGTCAGCTAATTCGGACAACGGTCTTTAAGTCTTTTTTTTACTGCTGAACTGCAATTAAAATCGATCAATAAAACATTCAGTGTTCATTATAATTGAATTAGGAGATCAAACAGAATTAGTGTGTAATGAAAATATAACTAATGCCACTAATCTAATTTAGAAGCGAAATTTTGACAGAGATTTTTTTGTTTTCATATTAAAATGAGCGCCACAGCGATTAAACATTGATTTAAAAATATTTGTTATCTGCCTCATTTTTACCATTATCTTTTCCATTGTTGCTTATTGGTTGTTTTTTGGTGTGTTTTCGACGCTAAAGT
>VCCN01005510.1:3215593-3226236 GCA_006491835.1 Architeuthis dux
GGGCACCAATCGGTTAGTCTTTTGCTCTATCTGTTGTCCTTTCTTCTTGCTAAGTGTCCGGCCCTTCTCCATGTGTGTTGCTTAATTATTTGTATACTACTCCCCACTCTAGTCCTCCCTCTGATCCATGCTGATCTTTTTCTATCTCTTAGAGTTATCCCTCTTCCCATGGCCGTCTGGGCGATATGTAAGTTCATCAATAAATCCGTAGCCTAATGATAAAATAGCTATTTTGGAGAACAGATATTGCCAATGTACCTAATACATCACTTTCTCCATTTTAAAATCAAAATCCAGCTAATAACTGTGTCAGGTTACGTATTCATTAATTCACCCTCGTACTTAGCTGCATCAATAAATGCGTAGCCCAATGACGGAAAAAGCATGTATTTCATACAAAAAATAACATAACCTCCTAATGCAATAAGGCCAACGTTTCTACGTAGATTCTGTTAGGTTATTCAGTTGGCAGTGATATGCCATTGAGTGATATTGTGTACTGACCACGCCAGACATTTACTGCTTCAGTCGCTGCAAATGTTAATTTTCTGAGTTATATTAGTTGAAACTTCTCTCTTAATAAAATTCATGGGCCTTTTAGTTAGTCCTCACCAAAAGATAACGCCCATAATGTTTATGTATGAACCCCACTGCCAAATTAATGCCAAAGTGTTGCTCTCTTTTCTGGCTATGTTTGATCAGATATCCTGGTCACAAGAAATTGGTGCAGATACGTTATTATTACGTTAATGTTAAATCTACATTCACAGTCTACAGTGAAAACATTTTTGTTACTGTGCCTACTGACAGAGTGCCAAATATTATTGTATCCTGTACAGAGCTTTTTTGCAAAACATTGCATCACCCAGGTCTGTCAGCCCTCACTATAACTCTAGATTTGGCTCCCTGCGACTTCTGTTATTTTTTCCAAAATATTTCAGGTCGTGAACAAGATTAAGGAGAACACAACAAGGCAGCTGATGGTGATCCCGAAGAAAAAACGTTGCAGACTGTTTCGAAAAACTGGGAGGGACGCTGAGATAAGGATGCGTCGATTGTACTTTAAAGGGGACTAAGGCACCATTACCCTAGCATAATATTATTTCGTTAATGTTAAATTACTGGAGATTTTTTGGACTGACCTCGTATACAGTATCGCTCATAAATAAGCACACCCCTACCACTTTTAATAGAAAGCTAATTGTCTTCTAAACCGAACATAGCAGGATTCTGTTATTTCTAAGGGAACATTGCACAATCAAAACATATATTATAAGGTATTATCTATGACAAAACTCTACAGCATTGAAAATTGAAAAATATAAATATGTTGCCGTCCAAAGATGTGTACAACACTACGAAAACATATTTTTGGTAACATAGTTTTAATGCTGTAGAGTTTGGTCATAAATAATACCGGATAATATCTGTTTTTATTGTGTAATGTTCCACTAGAAATAATAAAATCCTGCAATGTTCGGTTTAGAAGAAAATTAACTTTCTATAAAATAGGCGATTCATTGGCGATACTGTATATATAAATATGTACATATTTTAAATCTGTACTCGTTCTTCATTTCTACCCCACGATTCCGAATTCATTTTAGATGGAAGCCATTTAAATAAAATAAAATTTGGGAGTCTCAAAAATAAAATAGCTTTCAATATCAAGTATTTGATAATATATTTATCGACTATATGTATCGCACATACGGTATTGCTTCTTCGATATGTTAATACGATTCCAAAGTATCGACTCAAAACTAACAATTGAATATTAGATATTGGTCTTCGTCTCTGTTATTCAAAGTTCCCAATCTTACCATATTGTTTACGAACAGCTTGAATGAATATGTTATCGTTATCAATATGCCCACTGGCCCTTATTGGCTGTCGTGGTAATAAACCAATTTTCTTTCTGATTGAAGAATACAGTTCTCCAAGAAAAGCTATAACTCTTCACTACGTGCATTTAGGAAATAAGCAAATTAGGCATGCAACGACCTTTTGTCAAACTCTTACAACAGTGATAATGACAATGACAACAACATTACCAAAGTTATAACAACTCAAGGCTACTGAGGAGGCTGACATTTGGCATGAAACCGTATCTGAAATCTGGCATGCAACCGTATCTTACAATGTCGGCCGGAGAATGAAGAGTGGGAGAGAGATAAGGGTGCTGAGAGACCGTTCCCAACAGGGACACCGGTCTCGTGCCTTCCAGCCTGGCTTAAGCGATCTGCCTCTCTGTTCTGAGTTCCGAGTTTCTCAGTCTCTTTATCAGGTTTGAATGTCCACGCTGGTGCCGTTTCCGGTTTCCACATCCTGTTTCTTGGACACCCACGCATATGCTAAGGTGACCGGGTCACTTCCATTTCCGCACATGTGTTTGACCCCAAAATGATATTTTCGTGGAAGTATATCATAACAAGCTTATCCTTTTCAATTTATATCTAAATTTGCCTCAATTTATATCTACAATTATCTAGATGTGCATGCCATTTATACAAAAAACATATAAATATTAGTGTATTAAGTACCCTTCCATGGCCAAATTTAAAGATCTTTTTTCTGTTAAAAGAAACTGTTTTTACAAAAGTCATTTAATTTTCAGTCAGAGTGGAGTTTGACCGTAAGCAGCCAATTTTTTTTATTTTGAATATGGTTTTAATCATGATACTTTCTAAGCTTAGCTTAGCTCGGGGCCATGTCCGGCCCTAGGGTCCCTGGTGCCACCGGCAAACTGAACTACAGAGCCGTTTAAAGTATAGTATTATCTCATTTATTTATTTATTTACTTATTTATTTACCTCTCGACATTCAACTTGTCCTCCCCTCCCATCAGCCCCAGCTATTGTGAGCAGATGTAAAGGGGACTAAACTAGCTACGCCTGACTGAGCTTGTCGTCAGTCATGGGAATTTCATTTGCCAATCGTTTTTCTTTTCACCACAACATAAAGTATTTAACTGTCAGATATTCCTGAAAAATCTGACTTCATATTATTTGGAAAGTCTTACTGTCTCAGACACATGACAGGCACACCCTAGCAAAATTAAGGCATCGTGATTAGACTTCAGTGCAATATATCAGAATCAGTCCCAAAACATTTTATGTTATAGAAAGTTAATGTTATTTCTAGTGGTACATTAAACAATCAAAACGGATATGACCAAACTCTACAGAATTGAAATTCTGTTGCCAGAAATATGAATATGTTGCCGTCCAAAGATATTTTTGAAAACAGACTTTCAATGCTGTAGTGTTTGGTCATAAATAATACATGGACATGTACCATAGTCATGCATATTCGGTGTGCGGGTGTGCACGCTCGAATAACAGAAAGTTCGTTGTGATTCAAATGCCCGGCTGGAGAACAGAGTAGAGCGGAAACAAATATACAACTCGCTCGTTCAAAAGTGGTTTAGTTGGTAAACACGAAACGTTCGTACATATCAAAGAGGGATTATAAGGCATACCTTTTTGTTGTTGGCATCTCCTGTTGAGTAATCTCTGGTTCGAATATCAGGTATTATTTATGACCAAACTCTACAGTGCTACAATTATGTTGCAAAAATATGAATATGTTGCCGTCCAAAATGAGTACAACACTACAAAAAAATATGTTTGGCAACAGTTGTAATGCTGTAGAGTTTGGTCATTAATAATACCACTAATAAAAAATATCCTGCTACGCTTGGTTTAGAAGGAAATTAACTTCCTATTAAAACGTGGAAGGGGTGTACTTATTTATGGGCGACACTATATATCAAGAAACGGTAAGTTTTGAGACGTTGGTAAATATTTGTCACTGACCAGTGGCGTCAATTACAAATACCCAACCATCTCAGCCAGAAAGAATGCCAAGGTGGCTTTAGTCAGAGGTATACACCAGCCCTTTCCAAATCAAACTGAGATAAAAAGAAAATCAACTAAGTTTTGTCACAACTCAAGTTATTTCCAGCCCCAGAAAACTAAGCTTGATCCCATCCAAAATTAATTTTAGAAAAAAAATAACTATTCAGAAAAATACAAATACACATTTTAAACCAATCAAAACTGAGGAATTATATCCCAAACATCATTTCTCTGGAGCCTATCTCAGGATATTCAAGGAGAGTACGATACCTGTTTCTTCAGCTACGGCAGTGCAACGTTCTTGACACATTGCTCGGAAAAGAGAACAAGTCATAAGTTGAACAGACTTCCAGAAACGTATCTTCTACTTCGCCAGTCTCCCGTCGCTCACTCAAAATAACACAGTACACGTTAGTACTTCGGCAGTCAAAACACGGCGCTAAATCAACACGGCAGTTAACACGCGACTCTACACAAGTAGCACACAGTATGTGCGGCAAGTCAACTTGACACCACTCAACGAAACGATAGTCAAACCCAACCGATTACAAAGGCTCTCTGACGATCGATGTATCTGTACATAAAGCAAACGGGACATCGAACTGGTCACAATGATCTTTTGCCATTCAAACTCAAAGCATGCATGAACAAGATTTGGAATCTTTGTTATGCATGCTGTGAGCTAGCAAATAATATTGTGTGTGCACTGTGAATTTCAGCTGCTGGATACACTACGAAAGACAGCTCCCGTAAGTCAGTTCAACACACATTTTCCATCCCGCTTTTAAAATAGCTTTTCTGAAGAGGATACAAACGCGTACATCACTAACTATTCTGGTAAATCGTTTGTCATAAGAAGCGGACACCATGGGAGTAGGTAAAATCTTATTTCAAAAATAAAGTTTATTCGAAATAAATGTCTTGTCTATTTCATTTCCTTCAGCATTTACTTTCACGCCTATTTTCGAAGCTTGCCACTACGGTGAAAGGGGAAAGTAAGAAAAAGAAATCCCTTGTATACACCTTTGGTTAAGTTACTATAGACAAGCTCCTGCTGATCAGCGAAAGTAATAGTCATTTACCCATTTCATTTATTTGAACGGTGAAAATTGGATTTTAATTATTATTATTAGAATTTTGTTTTTGGAATTTCTTTGAATTAGATGTGTATTGTCTCAAAAGAATACTAAGAAGCAACGATCTATAAATCTGTTGTTTTGCGATGTTTTCCAATAATAAAATGAGACTTATTCTAATCTATATGTTAACCTTACTGCGGTCATCAAATATCTGTTGCCTGCCATAATTAATCACGCACTTTTGCTGATTTTAGTTGAAAATTAGGCAAAACATAAGACATTCATTATCCACAGACAGACATCATCAAAGCAAGCAATACATTCTAGCAATAAAATCTATCTTAATGAAGATGGCGTCTTTTCTAATATGTCACACGCTGTCACCAGAAAATTGTCAAGAAAGGAATTCAGATAAACCAGCTCTCTAAATCAAGTTTTTATTTCATATTTAATGTTTCCTATGTCCTATCCTCCTATATTCTGTCAGCCTGACGTACATTAGAAAATAAATATCACCAAAACTGTCACCTAAACTGTCAACACAGGTTTTCTCAGTTCTCAAGCTGGTCTCACTGTCTGGCTATATGTGTATGTATCTATGTGTCATGCGTACAAGTGTTGAAAATTTAAACATTTGCTCTGTATTATATCTAGAAAAAAACAAATTCTGTCACCCTAAACATTTCTTTGGGGTGGCAATTTAGAATGTAAGTTGGTCCCTTAGTGTGTGTCCGGTAGCCTTCATGTTTGTTTATTGAAAATGCAGACTGTTTTAGGGATCATCGCCCAACAAAAGGCTTTAAAAAATGTATTAGCGCTTTTGCAATGTTGTAATTGATCACACCCCACAACTTGTCGTGCTGCCAAAGACGTTGGTCACGTTACGGTTTCTATTGGGTGATTAACCAGACCTGTCAGTTTTATTAACCTAGTTAAATAATATTATAGACGAGAGAGATTGGGAGACATTCATCGACACAGCAAAACGAAATCAGTGAACCAAGTTCGAAATCCAGCTGAAGCTAAAATGTTCACTTTGCACAAATGCCTCCACACTATTCTGTTCTACCTGCACTCTTTCTAGTCAGCAAATAGCTAGATAAATGTCATGTCACTGGCATGCCACAGTAACTGTAAAAAAAGAGTGAAGATATGTCAGTAATCCTCTTTTGCTACACTACCATGTACGGCCCTTCTCGGCTGGGGCCTAAAATACGCCGACTGCATCCCCTGCAGAGTAAGACCAAACAGGGGCCAACTGTTTTTGCACCAAAGTCGCAAGACCCTAGTTAATGAAAAGTAACCTTTCACCAAAGTCGTAAGACTCTAGTTAAAAAAAACCTTTCACCAAAATCGTAAGACTATTTTTTGGAATTTTAAACTGATTTCGGCATTAAATAACCCATCAAGGGTTGATACGCCGCTAAACAAATCAATCAATCAATCAATCAACTACCATGTAACCCACCACTACCTGTCGAGATATTTACTAAGGTGAGATTAGTACAATATAAACCAAATGCGTGTAGGAAGACTGTTGCAGCAATATTCAAAGTGAAGAAGACTTGTCTGCCAGCCTTGGAAATCAACATTCGAATTGATATGCACCTCTGTTTCCCCTGTAATCACGGACTAGCACTTCCTGTCCTACCGTGAGGTCACGCAATCTGCCATGTTTGACAGTTCCAGGAATGTTCCAGGTTTCGAGACGTCGGGTCTGCAATGTAAGGGGGGCTTCAAAGACATCATCGCTGTGCTTTCACCTGTCGTTACATGTTCCTCATCCGGTTGTTTTGGTTGCTAGCGGCCACCTAGACAATGCATCAGCATGGCAGTGGTCTCTGGTGTGTCAATACATGATGTCATAATCATACCCTGACAAGAACATTGTATATCTTTGTAGACGCGCCGCCGTCATTACTGGAACCCTTTAATGCGGATGTCAAATTGAGGTCAGAGGCTTGTGATCTGTGACAAAAGTGAACTTGTATCCGAAACATCTTCATCCCCATATGAGAGCTAGCACCCCTTTGTCCCACTGCGAATAGTTACGCTCTGTATTTGTGGGAGATCGTGAAGCGAATACTATAGGTCGCTCGGTGCCATCTTCCATAACACTCATTCCACATCATAGGGAGATGCGTCGCTCGCTACGGTTCCATGGCTACCGCTAACCCCACGACTTTGGCATGCGTCAATTTCTTCTCGGAAAGTAATCTTTTATGTATTTGCTCCGACCTCATTCCACACACTAGCCTGTCTCTTAACGTGACATTTAAACTTTCAACGAATCCATGGTTCTGTGTCAGTTTCTATAATTCTGCCAGACATCTATTTACATTTTCGCCCTCTCTTTGGTCCCGTTTGTGAAATCGAAATCTTTCAGCAATTACACTCGGCTTCGGTGATAAATGGCCCTGTAACAATTTTACTAGTTCGCCAATTGTTGTTCTTTTTTGGCGCCATTAGACTGCGTAGTAATCACGTTGGTTGAAGAGGAGATGGGCGCCATCAAGTGAGTATTATTGTTATATATTAGGCGTATCTTCGTACACACATATAGCATCGTATTCATGCACGTTAGTTTCGCACATAGATATCTAACAATTCCTCCTCGCTGAGTCAAAGCTATTTTAATAGCGCAGGGGTGAAACCTACCATGACTATAATTGTCCAGGGATTATTCTGCCCTGTGGTGGACAATTTCTTTTTGATTTTATTATTTTCTTTTTGTTCAAATCATAAATTCCGTCTCTTAGGAGGATTTATTTCTCCAACTGGATAACGTCTTTCATGAACAGATATTGATGTTCCCGTCACATCTGAACCCCTGGTGGTGTTCTGTACCCTGGGGCTCCTGACGGTTGTATCAGCTCTGGTAGTTGGTTGCGAAGATGGGCCTGGTGACACTAGTGGTGCCTTAGGTATTACCGATGGCTCTTCCCTAAACACACTTGGAATTGTCTCTGGTAGAACGTCCTGTTCCCTCTCAACATCACTGCAGGATTGTCTGATCTGATCAATATGGCGTTTCCACACAGTGTTGTCGGACACTCTAACCTGGTAATCCAAAGGACCGCGTCGCTTGAATATCTTTCCGGATATCCACCTCTGTTTTCCCCTGTAATCAGGTTTCAAGACGTCGGGTCTGCAATATAGGGGATGGGGCTCAACGACATCATCGCTGTGCTTCCACCTGTCGTTGCATGTGCCTCATCCGGTTGTTTTGGTTGCTAGCGGCCACCTAAATAATGCATCAACATTGCAGTGGTTTCTGGTGTTTCAATACATGATGTCATAATCATACCCTGACAAGGACATTGCATATCTTTGTAGACGCGCCGCCGTCATTACTGGAACCCCTTCATGCGGATGTAAGATTGAGGTCAGAGGCTTGTGATCTGTGACAAGAGTGAACTTGTAACCAAAACGACTTCACTCCCCATATGAGAGCTAGCGACTCTTTATCAATCTGGGAATAGTTACGCTCTGATTTTGTGGGAGATCGCGAAGCGAATGCTATAGGTCGCTCGGTGCCATCTTCCATAACACTCAATCCACATCATTGGGATATGCGTCGCTCGCTACGGTTTCTATGGCTACCGCTAACCCCACGACTTTGGCATGTGTCACTTTCTTCTCGGAAAGTAATCTTTTATGTATTTGCTCCGACTTCAGTCCCACACTAGGCTGTCGCTTAACGTATCATTTAACTGTTCATTGAATCCACGGTTCTGTGTCAGTTTCTTTAATTCTGCCACATATGTATTTACATTTCCGCACTCTCTTTGGTTCCGTTTGTGAAATCGGAATATTTCAACAACTACACACGGTTTCGGCGATAAATGGTCCTGTAATAATCTTACCAGTTCGTCAATTGTTTTTCTATTGGGCGCCGTTAGACTACGTAGTAATCCGTACATCTTCCCACCAATAAGGCTCAATAATGCCGGCACTTACAGTAATGCCCTTTAATTCGGGATATTCTTCAAGTCTCTCAACGTAAGATGAAAAACCTTCGGTCGATTCGTCGTAGATTTCTATATGTTCTATGTGTCCCACATTAAAAAAAAGAAGAAAGAACTTCTACCCGTGTCGCTGTTCCTATTTAATCGCAGCTCGTGGAGTCGAAATAACGTTTCCTTGTAAGTTGTTACCAGTTACGCTGGTGACGGAGTTCATAATTCACGAAATCGTCGTCGCTAATTTGTCATATTTTAGGTAGATTTCAATAAAAGGAAATCAGTCACCACGTTTTAAAAAAGACTACCCGACACAAGTGTGGTAGTTATTTATTCAAGTACGCAGACATAGTAAAATATTCATGCGCATGTTTCGCACATAGATATCTTAATATGCTAATAAGACCCATAGAGCGTCCCGGGGGCAACCTAGATTGTGGAAACAAGAAAGATAATGTAATAGAACCCCATTATTTCAATTTGTTCTAGAGGAATGCTTATCATGAAATTTGGTGTTCCTGGACTTAAGTATGGTTCGAACCCACACGTTGGGGGTTGGAATTTTGAAGCCTGTGCAGGGTTTCTCGCCGAATCTAAAAGCAAATGGGACGAGAGAATAGTGACATCATTCACACATGTACCCGATTCCTTTAGTAAACGTTTAATATTATACATATATTAGTCCTATTCTGTCAGAAAGGCTTTCATTAATTCCTGACCATTGCAAATCCCTTTCTTCCTGATTTTCAATGTATTCCTGTAGTAGAATTATTGTCAATGCATTTACATTATGCATGTAATAGCCCTATTCCGTCGGGAACGCTTGCATTAAATCCTAGGTAATGCGACGAAGAATCACTCGCTTGGTTACTGTGAATGCAACAAAGCTTTTCCTCTTAAGTTATCAAGTACACAAGCACAATCAATGTCATCTCACTACCGTATTAACCCATGGGAGATAGTCTATTCAGGCATGAACAGTAAGGTTCCCTATGATTGCTAAGTTACGTCAAAGCTGTTCAACCAGTTCTCGAGATATTCAAAATGGCTGGGTACTTTCAGAGCGGATCTCGAACAATTCAATAAAAATAACAAACGAATGAAATAATACGTGAGAAATAACATTCATAGACTGTAAGTATTTGAAGTTCTTTTGTCCAACTCAATGAATAGTTTGCGAAGATAATAAACATGTTTATCTTAAGATCAACTGACTCTTGGCCCACGGTGACCCCAATTCAAATAAGCAATAAGCACGCTTTTCATGTTGTTTTGAATTATTTTCCTTTTGAAACAATCTCTCTCATGTCTTTGAAAATTCATCAACGATCTTTTTTGTGTTGTGTGTTTATAAACAAGATTTGTTCCCCCAATTTTCCAAACCGTTAACCAATCCGTTTTGATTCCTACGGTCGGTCAGTTGGATCTTAATTAAATCCTTTATGTTTTGTTACGACGACAGAATATACGCTCCAAACATATCTGATACTTGATCTCTGTAAACATACTAGTATTAAACGTCACTTCGTATTATGAAATCAACTTCTCTCTGTGTTTGAAAGAGTTGAATCCGGTACAAAAATACCAACTTGATTCTTTTCTGAGAGGGTTTATAGTCCGGAGGCCAGCAGGAGCTACCGTGGACCCCGCCCCAATATTCTACATTTAGAGTACCAACATGTTCCATAGGATGTTTTTTAGAAAAAAGATGCTCCCAAGAAAAAGGTTGGGAAGTACTACCT
>VCCN01005510.1:3233381-3262999 GCA_006491835.1 Architeuthis dux
GGTATACATATATTGTTATATACATAATTATGTATATATACATATATCTTTATAAAGGATTATAGTCGTGTATTCTACATAAAAGGTGTTTAGAGCTCTTTGAAAGTTGCTTCAAAGAAAACTAATTTAAACACAGTCCTTTTCTCTTCTGTCGTTTATTTTATTAAGAAATGGTGGTTTCTGGTTAATAGGATTTGATTTTATTTCAAAAGAAAAGAGTTCGTGTCGTGCTGAAGCTTTTCATACAATCCATATCGATCCTAACCAAAGTTAAAAACCACTTCGTTATTCCATTACTTTATAATAATGCTGTAGGAAAGGAAATGAATAGACGTCTTAATTATACAAGTCAACTAATATGACTTGAATTAACATAATTACATAATTGATGTTTATTGATTTCGCAAAGGTGGCCTGCACTAAAGCCTATTTTGAATGAACTGCGAACTTGACTCGTAAAAGATTAAATACGTTTAATCAGTGAGAAATGGGTAACTCTGCTTCTACCTACGAGTACGCGTGTTTGACCCCCACATTAAACCCGACCCTGTGTCACATTTGACTTTGTTGGGAGCCATCTTTTCTATCTCCAGCTCTTCGGTGCTGGGTTCAGACTTGTTCTTCTCTTTGGACAAACGGATGAAGATGTGGCTGGTCCCAGGAGATACCAGCTCCAGGTAAGCTCCTCCCCATTGCACTACAATGAAAGAGTCGTGGTTAACACTGATGCCTTTGAGGACAAGGAAACTTCTTTCTCTATCTATACGTAGGCGTGATGGGCTCTATATTAAATTCGTCCCTGCGTTGTATTTACATTCGTTCATAGGCGAATGAATAACAACATCTGTTCTATCAGGCTTTGTATCGTTCAGTGGTTATGACAATATTGAACCGCATGGTATACAAAGAATTTAAACGAGAGTCATTTTCCTCATTTCACGCTAGATTAATTTCATAAAAGCTGAAATGCAACGCTGATAATGAAAATATTACTGTTGTGTACTCAGGTACAGTGACTGCGTAAATTTCGGCGATGCTTTATCACGTTAAAAAAGGGGGCCGTTTTTATTTATTTTTCTTTTAGCCATATTCACTCTAAGCAAGCCCTTTCGGAAAAGCGTGTTATTAATGCCACAATATATAATACCAGTAAAAACATGTTAGAATAGCCTATTGATTTTAAAAGTGTAAACGTTAGAAACACTAATACATGACATGTTTAAAATGAAGCCTAAAAGAGCAATGAGAGAGTTAAAATGACTTGCAAGTGATAAAAACAGTTGTTAAAATGGCTTATTCGTATTAGAATTATAAAAGTGAGGAACACTAAAATATGACATGTTTAAAATGAAGGAGATACTAAAAGAGAAAAAAGAGAATTGAAATTAAATTATATTTAATTCCAAGAAATAAAATGGTAGAAGTTATAAAAGCATTAAAGCATGGCATACGCCAACGTTAGGTATGGCGATTGTTAAACCTAGCGTCATAGGAGTCTAGATTGTATTAATCAGGAAAATATTAAGAATGGAGTGTATTCCACATTGCAGTCTTTCTTGGGATAGAAGCCATGGACGTGGAACTTGTGGCTAAAAGTATGGATGTGCTTTGCGAACCGAGTTCTGACCGACATCTTGATCTTTTCGATCCCTAAGCCTCGCTCTGGTAGACTGCTTGGATAATGATATTTGAAAGGCAGTGGGCGAAGTAGTCCGGGGCCCAACATGGCCTACCTTGCACCCCACAGGATCCTATGAGTAGAATACCAAAAAAGTACCAAAATGTTCCTTAGGATGTCCTCTTTCAGATAGAAAAGTTGGGAATAATTACCTCATTTGCATAGAACAAAATGGCCGCTGACACACACCAACAAAATCCAGAATCTCATATCTCGTCTCCCAGTTGACATATCTGAGTACTTTAAAAGGCTAAATCACGGTTTTCAGACATGCGGAATTCAGAAATACACATTATTTTACCATAGCATTAGTTTATAGGTAGTTATACAAAGTTTACAAAGAGATTTCACCTATACTTTATATGCCAAAGTCTAAGTAGTCTGGATTTAATTCATGAAGGAGATATATACATATACATATTATACCATGTTCATCAATCTGCTAACCAGAAATAACCCCCCTTCCGATTTGTTTGGAAGTGAAAAAAGAGTCGCTCTATGTTAACAACGATTTCAAAACGTAATGGTTATTAAGAGGGCCGTCGTAAGAATATCTGAGGTCCCTGAGGCAAAACAATGTACTGGATCTGGCCTGCGCGTCGTAGTGCCAACCCGGATGTAATAGATGGATTGAATACAGTATCAATACCATCATTTGCGTTGATCTCTGAAGGATTCTTTTAGTGCGAGGACTTTCAGAAATAAGAAGGATATCAATTAAGATGTCTCAGTTTTCTTTTCAACATGACCCCCAGAAATGTATCGTCGGAGAGTAGAAAGATTGTTTTTAGGTTAGGCATTACACTTGTATCCGTTATCACTTCGAAAATGTGATATTAATTTCCGAACAGCCTAATATTTCTCGTCTAGGTTGTTTTCCGTGGATTCTTAGTTATTTCAACATCGAAGTATCTAAACTATACTGTCACAGCGCAGTATACTTTCAAGCGTATGCGCCTATCGTGGTATATCGAGGGGTTGCGGTCGAACAACAATTATACACACGAGACGCGAAAAAAGGATTAAAACGATATTAAATAAATGTTTCGTATAGAATAAACAAACTGGGTAACAAAAAAGACAAACTCAGGGATTATTTGGTGGGTAATAATGGTAGTTTTATCAAACAATAAAACAGGAAATATTCCGGGGATAGAAAATAGTCCCTTGTCCGCTGAGGGGCAACTCTGAGAGAAAGAATTAGTCCCTTTATCGTTGCGGTACATTCCGGGGGAGAGAAAATGTTGAATTTTTGGTCCACCGCCTTTCGAAAAAGCAAAAGAAAGAAGAAACAGAGCTCTTCGAAGGTAAGATGATCGTGTCTCCCGGTCGTCACCGGTTCAAAACACGGCGTCTGCAAACTTTCGTGTCTCCGTCCCGCTCCACCGCTAGGGTGCTACTCCTATATTATTTCCGCCTTTCTTCCTGCCACCGCGCAGAATTCAAATCCCGGGGAAACGGGATCTTCCCAGAATCTTTCCTTTGTCTTTCGCGCGCCAATTGTCTGACTCGCGGACAGCCGAGATTCTCTGTTTACATTTTGTCGTTCCTCAGGGGAGCTAAATCAGATGGGCGATCCAAGAGTTATCTCCCTCCCGTTCTCTCACATATACTAACATGTGTAATAGTCTATCACCCATTTCACGAACTTAGGCAAAATGGAGATCATCTCAGCTCATAATAAATCGATCTTAAGGGGTCAATCCTCGGGATTTATTATATTATTTATACAACCATGATTTATTATGGAGAAACCTTTAGTATTATAGACACTTCTCCGTGAGTAAATAATAATTATCTGGTTTATATCGCGAGCAAATATCTACATCAAGATACATGTAATACTTGTACATTTGATGATACCATTAAGTTGCAAACGGCCTTTTGTTTTCGTGATATCACGTATGTTTATGTTGACTATTGAAAAGGACGACTCAGGTATAATAGATGGATTGAATGAAGTGTCAATACCTGATTTAAAGATCAATGTAAACATAGGTTTAGTGAAGGTTCTCAATGTCTGCTATTTAATAATATGATCCTTGTTTTTCAAATTGAATGTCGTGGCCCCTAAAATCATTAGTCCCCAGATAACTGCCAAGTGTGCCCATGCGATTAGACGGCTCTGGTTATCACTAACATGTCGAACCGATCAGAACACCAACAGCAGGCTTTCATTCCTAAATGTTTTTCTCTGAATCTCAGTAAACGATGACTGTCGTAGTCATCGTTTACTGATAATTACTAGATCGTGGAGAAACAATTACCATGACCCGTTATTATCAACAGCTTGAGCACTGCTGCGTTACTCAAGCAATGCGCAGCTTTGTTCAACGGAAACCGTATCATCTTCCATTTATATCGCGAGCAAAAATTGACATCATGATTCATGTAATACTTGTACATTTCATGATACCATTAGGTTGCAAACGGACTTTTGTTTTCGTGATATCACGTATGTTTATGTTGACTATTGAAAAGGACGACTCAGCGTCGTCCGTTTAATTTAAAGGAATTATGAATAGTATAATTGATATGAAGCTATCGATGAATAGAATGTTAATGGCCGCCGATAGAAATAGTAAGGGTCATTATGTAAGGTTTCAGCAATATTGTCTCTGGCTTTCATTGGTACAATTAAGGAATTTATAGGTAATCACAATCATCCCAGGAGTGAAATATTTCCATTGTTGGCCTACTTGAGATCTAATTGCTTTATAATTCGTCTTTATTGGCCTAGGTTTTCAGTCAATATCAATAGGAGGAATCTTAATACATTTAGAATGTAAGTATTCAAATAAAGGTCTTGTATATTAAATTACTGGACAAAATATTTAGAAAAATGACCACTAATAACCAACGTGATGCTTTTCTTTTTCAGAATCTCGGCTGGTGAGAACATCTATCACACTCGCATATGGAGCCACCAACAATGGTTCGAAATAAGGTAACGTCTGCGCTTCAAAGACAGGAACGCATTTCCTTTTGGTGCGTAGTTGACACAAGAGATTCTTTCAGAAAACTATTCACTTTTATAAAAGAAAACCCAGGCTAAAACATATAATTCGAGGTCTGTCCGCAAAGTATGCACCTATTTAATATTAACAAAAATATAGCCTACCTAGGACAATGTTGCCGTAGTCCACTTCAAAGTACACCCTTGGGACCTCACACACTTATCGTAGCGTCCTTTCCACTTTTCCAAACAGTCTTAAAAGACCTCTTTTGGAATCTCATTCTCCTGGATCTCGTCCACGGTCTAACATCTCTTTGGGAAAAGATAGAAGTATCAGGGAACCAAATCCGGACTGTAAGGGGGCTGACGGACCTGGGGGATACGTTCCCCCCCCCCCAACACCCCCCATCCCACCAAACAAAATAGCACGAGACTTGCAGAATGACTTGCTTAATCATTGTAGATGCGACAGTCACACAGTGTACACGCTCATTCGTTGAATTCTCACTGCCGTTGAGTAAACCCCTGTCCATGCATGCGCACTGAGCCCCCCTCTGATTGGTTGCCAAGATACACTAAGCCTGTCCAACCGCTTCTCGCGATATTTAGAATGGCTGGATACATTCAGGACAGACCTCGAAAATCTTCCTAAAATGTTGCAATCAAACATAACCAAAATAACGGAGACTATAGTAAAAACAGAATGTATTGACATTCGGCTCCTCAGGACTTCTGGCTTTTCCAAAAGAGATTTCAGAACATGGACAAGATTAAGGAGAATGTGGCGAGGAAAGAAAGGAAAGTAGTGGGCTACGTCTTCGTTAATATTAAATGTATGGATGCATTCTGGACAGACATCGTATCTTTGCCTTTAAATTAAATTGCGAATATTCGGAAATGAGAAATAGCTTCGGATGAGACTCGAACCAGCATCCTGCCTTGGGAGCTTGCTTTATAATAGTCTCAACTAAAGCAACCTTTTTTCAAAATCCCCGCAAATTTAACGCTCTGATAAAAATTAGTGAAAACATGTGTGGAATAATGTATTAGATGCAATTACAAAAATCAGCAGGTCTGGTTATTCACTCAATAGAAACCGTCACGGGACCAAAGTCTTTTAGCAGCATGCCGTGTTGGGGGTGATCAGTTAAAATTTGGAAAAAGGGGTGATCGATGAATAAGTTACTTCTCTCGCTCTTTTGCTGAATGCTGTCGGACATGAACTAAGGGGCCGATTTAGCAAAAACTTACATTGCAAATTGAACCTCCACTAAAACCTATTTAGGGGTGGGAATATTTAAAAACAAAAATGTTTTTACGAGACATAATAAGTAGTGAATGTTTAAAATGTCAGCCCTCTAGCTCAATTGGTACCGCCTGTACACGTGATACATAAATAGCCAGCCAACCAGACCAACTTAAAAACTGAAGAAACGTATGTTGACAGTTTTGGTGACAGTTTTGGTTGACAGTTTCTAATAATATGCTCCGTTGAAAAGAAACACCATTAGAAGAAGCCAACAAGTAAATAAAACATCGGCTCAGTCGAGATGAGTGCCTTTCATCATCACCAGCCTTTTGAAGGGCGTAACATCTCTTCTAACTCAAATATTCCCCTGGACAGAAGAATAATCAGTCCTAGAACTGAATTTTTCAAATGAATGTAAGAACAAAAACGAAACAAGACAACAAAAAAAAGGTGGAGGCAAATCATTATCAACTGAGATAATGCTATTTTTAATTATAATTATTTTTTAGGTACTTCGAAAAATTTCCGGGATTTCTTTCTGAAAAAAACAAAAAACAATTGAATGCGGTTAATAAGATTTTCGGCGGTAAATTCTATCCTGTTTAATTAGAGTTGACAGCAATTTGGGTTTCTCATAATTAGTGTTCACCACAACTGGGGATTCGGCTAATATGGGGACAGAGTAATTTTGGGTTATTTTCTGGGTTTAAACGTCTTTCTAGGAGGAATATTTAAAACAAAACGACCCAGCGCAATGATTATAGCGGGTTTTTTTTTAGTCACAAATAATTATATGTCAATTATTCTGAGCAGTGATGGAAATGGGTTTTAGGAACTAGGTATACGTTAAGGCTAGGTTTTGGGAACTAGGTTTACGGTAATATCTCCGTTAGTAGAATTGAACATACAAAACACCCTGGAAATTGAGAAGTAGGTATACGCTGTAGCCCCGCGTACCCCTCCATTTCCATCACTGATTATCAGCAAATGACATTAGAGCAGAGGGTTCTGAATCAGTTAAACCGATATTCCACCTCGGGTGGCTTGTCAGTGGCACATTTTTATCAGGGGGGAGGGAGAATTCATACATAGCGGCAAAAGGGAGCTGATTTCTTCAAATATTCAGTGAAAGAAAATCTCGAACCAAACAAAGAGGGGAACACATTAAATACCGCAAAATCTTCTTAGTCATAGGTATCGTCTGCTAGTCAAACGTTCGCTTTACGCCAATGTTTCTTTTTTGCGAAAGAAGACAGAATCCCAAATAGCGAGTTGTTATCGAGGCAGTGCGTACACTTTTTCTCTCTCTCATACACACCATTCCCATTTACCTTCCACCATACGAATATCCGACAACTCAACCTAACTTACCATTTTCACTACTTTTGGGGTCTGGGAACTGGGGAAAAAAATTCCTATATAATGGTGATTGCTTCTTCGCTTTTGCGTTACGCCAATCTGAGTGGGGTTTGCCTGCAAGGAAAATCAGCATTCGAAGTCTAAGCTCCTAGCTGGGTCTAGTTTTATTTCGCTTATCTTTGTATGATACACAGCCAAATGAGAGTATATAGGGAGAAGAATGTTATATCATTCTTTTGAGTCGGAAGGGACTGCCTGCTTCATTATCGGCTTTCCATATTTGCCTGAAAATGTAAGAAGAGATTATTGGCTTTCCATATTTGCCTGAAAATGTATCAAGAGATTATTGGCTTTCCATATTTGCCCGAAAATGTAAGAAGAGATTATTGGCTTTCCATATTTGCCCGAAAATGTATGAATATATTATTGGTTTTCCATATTTGCCTGAAAATGTATCAAGAGATTATTGGCTTTCCATATTTGCCCGAAAATGTATGAAGAGATTATTGGTTTTCCATATTTGCCTGAAAATGTATCAAAAGAATATTGGCTTTCCATATTGGCTTGAAAATGTATCAAGAGATTATTGGTTTTCCATATTGGCCTGAAAATGTATCAAGAGATTATTGATTTTCCATATTGGCCTGAAAATGTACCAAGAGATTATTGATTTTCCATATTGGCCTGAAAATGTATCAAGAGATTATTGTTTTTCCATATTGGCCTGAAAATGTATCAAGAGATTATTGATTTTCCATATTGGCCTGAAAATGTATCAAGAGATTATTGATTTTCCATATTGGCCTGAAAATGTATAAAAGAATTGATCAACCCCAACACGGCATGCTGCCAAACGACATTGGTCACGTGACGGTTTCTACTGATTGACTAACCAGACCGGCATTATTTAAAGTAAAACAACAATTACCACTAGAATCTACATTTCCTGAAGGAACTGCATGTGTGATTGCGCCACACCGTAGCCCCCCCCCCAAAAAAAAAAACCCAATGAAAGCACACATTTTTCTTTTACAACCTTCACAGAGGAGGTTACCAAATATTTCGAAGCTGTACGAATAAGGGTCTGATTTAGCATTATAGCTACATTGTAAATAGAACCCCACTCTAAAACATTACAACATTCTTGTTATCTCAAAATGGTAATGAGACGCACAGATTAGCATTGGAATGGCGTTAAACACCGTGGGAGGAGAAGCGGCGCCAAAAATGAGCAGAAGAAGAGAATAAATAACAATAAATAAGAAGAAGGGCAATAGTGTACTTGCAGAGCATGTACAATAACATTAATAGTTAATACCTTTCGAAATCAATAAATGTCAAACCTAGAATAAATCCAGCAATTCCATAGGAAGCAGTCGGCTAGAAGAAGCAGACAATGCCTTATATGAATACAGATCCAATCGCTTCCCATCAATTTTAAGGCATCGGATGAGTTGCAAAAAAAGAAAAACGGGTGAAAGAAACGAAATGTCAATTAAAGTGAAAAAGAAAGGGGAAAAAAAAACTTCCAGCTACAAATGGCGAAATAAAACGTAAAAGATAATTGTAGAAAAATCTTCTAAAAAAAACAAAAGGATTTAAATGAATGCTAAAAGAACCGAGAGGAAAAGAACGCAATTACGCAAACGAAGTGCAGAAAAAAAGGTTGCAATTAATATTTCGATTACCAAAAAGATAATTAGAAAGGGGTAATCTAAAATACCATGACCTAATGCGCATGCGTGTGAGTGCATATGTGCGTGTGTGTTGGGTGGTTTGCACCCTCGCAAATGACATTTTAATATATGTTTCTTTGTGCCAACAAAGAACATGGCTGTCTGTTTAGGGATTGTAAGCTTTGTCAGAGTTATCTACTAATGCCTTCTAAATGATTTTCAACTGCTTTGTATTCCTGTTATTTACTAAGGATATGCCAAATCGACAGACATGAGATTAAGAAGATCGCATTGTGCCAAACCTCCAAGGAGATATGGCTTTCGACATTCTGGCTAATTAACTATGTTACATACCTACAACTGTGGATCAACCAATGTGCATTACACTCACAAAAATCCCACAATCGTCCGGTTAGTCACTTAATAGAAACCGTCACGTACACAACGTCTTTTGGTAGCATGCCGTGTTGGGGGTGATCAATTAAAGAAATGGAAATTGGGGTGATCAATGAATAAGTTACTTCTCTCGCGTTTTGTTGGGTAGTGATCACTAAAACAAGTCTTAACACAACCGGACACAAACTAAGGGACCAATTAATCGTAAACTTACATTGTAAATTGAACGTCGCACTAAACATCTAGGGGGGATAATAAGTAAATGTTTAAATTGTCAGCCCTCTAGCTCCAATGGTGCGGCTAGTAAGCGTGATATATACATACATAAATAGCCAACCTGCCAGCTAGAATCCAATGTTGACAATTTTGGTAACAGTTTCTAATATGTTATTTACTAAGCATAGCTTAGTACAGCGACTGCTACTAAAATACTAATCCTCCAGCGAAAAGAAACAAACTACTGATATACCTTGATTAGTGTGGTTAATTCGTTCCAAAACTTTCTGTTCAAAACAGCACTGTTCAAAGTCTTATTATAATTTAATGTGTTTTTCAGCTTAAATTCAGTTATATTCTTGTGTACAAAAATACCTTAAGCGTACTAAACGTACAAAACCCACACTAATCAAAACCACACTATTCAAGGTATTGCTGTACATACAAACATGATTCATTTATAACATGTTCGGCCAGAAGTGTGAGCTTGTTTGTGTGATGTAATCTCATGTATATAACGTATGCTTAGACAGAAACAAACAGTAATCTCTCACACACAATAAGGTTTCCCCTTCTCTGGTTCCTGATATTTATCAGAGCTGGAGGTTACACCATTATAAAGTGGATAACTGTACGAGAGGATGCTAAAAAGTTCTAGGCCCGATTAATTACGAAATGGATAAATAATGCTCTCTTCTCTTATTTGGCCTTTGAACCTTCAATGTATCTTGGTCAAATAGCCGATATTTATAAGTTATAGTTATGTCTTACGAGGTGATCGAATAGAAATCGGTTAATGATTACTTTCATGTTATCAAGTCATAAGTATGAACAAAATGGACGAAAGTTTCAGCGTGAAATCGACAGGTGAGAAATCTTTAAAAATCTGGCAAAAATCAGAATAATATTCGATTGTAATAAAATGTTCGATACTTATTTATTAAAGGACGAATTTAAAAAGGAATAAGTCTCTATTCCAAATTTAGAGAAGAATAGTTTCTTTTCATATGATTACTACCCCCCTTTTTTATTAATTTGATGATTTATCTATTTCATATAATGATGCTTTCGTTGATCTTTACCCATTTTACAGATATATCCTTTAATATACTAATTATATTTACCTTTTTAGAATAATATCCAGGAACTGTTGGAACGGAACTCTTACTTTGGGATTAAAAAAACAGGAACATTATGCAAATTAAAAAAGTAAATAAAAAATGATGTCATGCATTTTAATCCTGTTTATTTTTTCCACTCAAATATATGTGTACTGTATTGTCTACCATACATTTTTTTAAATCAAGTGTCGCTTACACGCTTGACATTCTTTTTCTTTTTAGTTCATTTTTGTTCATGCCTATCAAGTTATATTGTCCTTAAGTTAATGAGGTGTTTCTTCTAAAAGTGTATTTGATTCTTTTAAAAGGTAACATCACAGTATTTAATAAACATAATTATTTTATTTTATTATTTTTACCCGGGGTTTATATATACTAGCTGACAAAACTTCACATGCATCCCCCCGCCCCGTGGGGTCAGCACACACAAAATAACATCAAATATAGCATCACAGAAAAGCAAATTATATTTTATGAAGATGGCAAAGAATTATTAAAGTGGAGGTGCGCCCCACTGCCCCCTGGGTATGCACACACAAGGAAAACTTCAAATATAACAAGACCGGAAAGCAAATTATATTTTATGGAGATTTCAAAAGATTAATTACGGCGGGATTGCGCCCACATAAGAGCTTCCAAAATAATGACTTTACTGCTGGTTAACACTAAACATAGTAGATATAATGTAGATATTCTTAAAAAAAGAACAAGCCTGCTCCTGTGTTGGATAATGTCGGTAGTTTTTCTTCTGGTCGCCGTGAGAGATGAGAGACAGAGAGAGAGAGAGAGAGAGGGGGAGAGAGAGAGAGAGAGAGAGATGATGAAGATGACGTCTCGTTCCGGGTCTGCGGGGGGCGGGAGCTGGTTTTACTGTGTAGGGAAATTAATTTCAGAGAAAAGGCTCGCCCACGTGGGTGGAGAGAAAGACGACAAAATTCAGGATCTTCATTTAAAAATCTGCGGTTTGCTTTATTCCCGTCGATATAAGTTATTTTCCGGCTGGTTCGCGGGTTTCTTTTGAGGCATCGAATTCTGTTTCAGTTAATTCTCTACACAAGGGGTCACTTTCCTGTATTACTACTAGTCATGGTAGTAATCCAAGAAT
Organism: Architeuthis dux; assembly: GCA_006491835.1. NCBI lineage: Eukaryota > Metazoa > Mollusca > Cephalopoda > Oegopsida > Architeuthidae > Architeuthis > Architeuthis dux. The sequence continues at coordinate 3,245,138 of VCCN01005510.1, forward strand.
CAACGTCTCTTCCTCCTCTTACTCCCCCCCTCCCTTCTTCCTTCACCCGTCCGGGTGAAGAGAGAACTACTTCGCCCGTCGACCTGCCTGTCCTATTCTCAACTGCCCTCGATTTGAAAATAACGGCTCCTTAAAAAGCACTCGGGTAGTCTGATATGGGCCTTTGGTCACGTACACCGTTTGATACACTTTTCTAGCCTCGGTAATACGATATTACCTGTTGGTCACGTACGCCACCAAATGCGCGAACACACGAAAACAGAGTGCATTTCGTTACAGCTGCTCCTACTTCTACTTCCTTGCGTAATTCTACTATACATTTAGGGGGTATGCAAGACTTGTCAGTTTAGTGCGGGTGTTAACACACCAGGCTAACAATCACTAGGTCATGATTTCAAATCACGGTAGGGGAATTGGGATTTTACTTATCGGTTTACTACCATATCTTTGGTGAGAATTGTTCTTCAATCTTTTTGTTACATTGCCCTGGAGTTTGACAATGAATTTAAAACATTACAGATATTAAAATAAATATAGTAAGTATTATAGACGAACGTAAAAGTAATTTCAAAGCTGTATGTTACTGTCGGATGGCCGATCCTTCGAAAAAGATGTCTTTTTAATTCATGCTAGATCGTAATGATCAATTTACCTACGCTTTCCATAAAAGGTACCGGCTGATTGATTGATACAATATACCAAAAGCCAGTTTTCAAAGCACAATTTACCTCCATAAAATATGGTTCAGTAAAATACTGTTAATGCAAACGATTCTTCTTTTGCACGAAAGTCTATAGATCTTTTCATACCAAACTAATGCATTCTTTCAGTATATAGCCAGCCCTGTTTGAAATTTGCATCTATTGTCATACAAATGTATGTACATTTTAAGCCAAGAGAAAGAATGTTACAATTCATCTATTTTTTTTAGTTTGAATTTTTACTCAAACGAATATTTCATATTTTGCCAACAATTCACATAGCCAAGTATTTTTGCCTAATAATAAGGTTCCGGAAATAGTTTTATGACTGAACAGGTATGCTATTGATTCAAACCAGTGGTTCCCAACCGGGGGGCGAATTTGGGTAGTCCATGGGGAGAATAAGGTTATTAGGTAAAAATAAATGTCCAGTCTAGAGCTTGAACTAAGCTCCAAGTTGAGAATGATTTAAGATGTGCTCTCTAATAGACACACTAATCGAAGAACTAGTAGCAAAAAACAAGAACAGAGATCACATTGATGTGTATATCAGTTACGATAGGATAATGCTTATTTCTTTGATAATACATTGGAATTTCAAATGATGTGTTCTAATTATTTTCGCTTGCTTTCTGTGAGAAACAAATACACAGCAGCTGTAGAGTTATAAAATTAAACTAATTCTTAGTATGAAGCTGCCTAATTATACGTAAAATAAACTTATTAATTGAAATTATTCTTTATTGCAACTTAATAAATGGAAAGGAAGAATACTAGTAATCTTATTGACAAAAGTGGGGAATGACTCAAAAAGGTTGGGAACCACTGCCCTCAATCTCTCCGAATCTTACAAGAGACAACATTTTCCTCAGTAGATTCTCTTTAGATTGATATGTTGAAGGCTGTCCTAGATCTAGCCAGGATATGTCTTCGCCGTTTTGGAGTCTCGTCATGTCATTTCTGGACAGGATAGTCGTTGGTAATGAGAAACAGAATTATTACGTAAATCCAAATCGTCAAATCGTCTAATTATACGTAAAATAAAGTTACTCTTTGAAATTATTCTTTGTTGCAACTGAATAAATGAAAGGTGGTAATCTTATAGACAGAATGACTCGAAAAGGTTGGGAACCATTGATTTAAACGAAGAAAATATGTTTAAAATGCTGGAGACTTTTGCATCAACCAAGAACTTTTTGTAATTAATTATACAGCGCATCGATTCGTAATTAATTATATTGTGAAATTTGCGATTGATTATATGTTACAATTTGTAATTACAATTTGCAATTAAATTTTGTAATACAAGATTTCATTGTAAATTGTAATGGAAATACATAATAATAAAACATGAGACTTACTTCTAAAACTTACATTTTACATAAATGTGTTTGGTTACCTAAGAACTACGATATTCAGAACCCGAATAATGTTTTGTGTCATCCACCATATTCTAAAGATGTTTCACCTACCAATTCTGATGTCTTCAATCATGTCGACATCGTCTTAAACAATAAGCAGTATATATTCTATATTCCATAATATAACAATACGTAATGTATACTCTATACTGATAATTATAAAGACAATTATTAATTAATTAATAATTAATTAGGAACCCATATCAGCCCGCCATTGGTGTTAGCGATTGCTAAACGGGCGGCCTAGATTGTATAAAGAAACGAGCGCCGTGCGGGGATCAAAGCCGCGTTCACCCTGGAAGCAACCTATACGCGGTCCTGCACTTTACCCCTGAGCTAACGGCACTTTCATGACAAAGACACTTAAATATGAACATATATCTAGTGTGACCAAATCAGCGTTACAAAGCCACAAACCTTGGCGTTTAAAGGCATATATTAAAACAACGAATGTGTTGGAGAAGCCATCAGAAAACATTGCAGTATCCTTATACGTTCGCAGAATATGCTAATGAAGTAGTACTCGCGACTACTTTTCAATTAATCGTAGTTACAATAAGGACATTTATTTCGAGAAGACCTATTATATATTCTTACTGATTGGATATAACTTGATCACCATTAACGTACAATTATTAAATAACACCTCAAGGCAATTTCTGGTCTTATTGTTGAGAGGAAATACGCAACTATCTTATCCAGAATTCAAGTCAGTTGATTACTCATTCTTCTGCTTGTTTTAGAGCAATGCATTTGCTTGTATTACACTCAAAACCTATAAAAAATTATTTAAGTTTTGTTCGAAATTTTATCATTATTCATTTTTAACTAGATTATCGTTCCACTTATGGCTCCATTTTATCACAACGTTCATACCCTTACAGTCTACAACCGTTAAATTAAGCGTCGTGAATCGGAAAAGAATTAAACTCAGACGTAATTTAAATTTCCATCCCATATCCTAGGAGCCTGGTTGAATTAGACGTTGCTTTTACAGTTTTAGCCACAGATATTAACCAGCTAAACAGACCTAAATATAACGTTTTATGCCTACTGCTTTTTACATCCGAATATTTACGCCATATAGTTTGTTTACTATCTCATTGCGATAAAAAGCAGCAATAAAAGCTCAAATAGTAAAACATTAATACCGATCTGAATCTTGTTCAATCTAATGACATCCGAATTCATTTCATCTGTATTAATTGAATCGCTTCAAGTGATGGGTCTGAAATATTATACATGTTACAAACATGATTCCAAATCCCTAAACAATGCTACAAGATGGCATGACAATTGTTTGGTAAAACGACACAATCTAGGCAAAGTGTAAAACCAATCATCGCCCATATATTCCGATAAAACAAAGGGAAACATTACCATCAAACAGAGTATCGAATGAAAACAAAAACGTCCACTGAGTGCGGTCTTTTAGATTATATATACAAAAACTGGCTTAGGCTATGTAGTGCCTTTTTTATTACACCCATGGCCAAGATAAACTACATTGTGTTTGTTGGACACGATCTCCAGCTTAGATTTAACGATGACTGGCACATCGTTTTGACATTATGCAACTCTCTATCGAAGGAGATGAAGACAAAAATGGGAGAGACAGATGGAAGAACTGGGACTATAGAAAGTGACAGTAAAAGTAGAGAAGAGAAAAAAAAACATAATGAAACAGGTTTGGTTAGTCACCCAATCGAAACCGTCATTTAATCAACGTCTTTTGGCAGCATGCCGTGTTGGTGGTGATCAATTAAAAAGTTGGAAAAAGGAGTGATCTATCAATTTCGTTGGGCAGTGATCACTAAAAAAGTATGAACTTAAAAAAAAACAAGCGTGAATGCTGCCGGACACAAACTAAGGGACCAATTTAGCATAAAAGTATATTTCAAATTGAACCACCCACTAAAACCTATTTAGGTGGGGTTTAGTTTTTTTAAAAGTTGTTTCTATACATAATGAATAACTGTTTAACGTTTCAGCCCTCTAGCTCCATTGGGACAGCCTGTACGCTCGATACATATCCAGCCAGCCAGACAAGCTTAAAAATAAGGAAACATATGTCGACAGTTTTGGTGACAGTTTTGGTTGACGGTTTATAATTAGGATTACAGAAAGTAGAGAAGGGAGAAAAAAACACATAATGAAATATTAAAACGAGTTATAGCCACCTATCAACTATGATTACAAAACACGCTATTACAACGTTTTCTATAATCAGTTGACGACACACTGACCCCTTTGCGGAATCGACCCGACGTCACAGCTACTAAGGATGTAATGAAAAGAAAATATCGGCCGTAAATTGTATAGGAAGTAAGAAAAAACATGTATAATTCCCATCGGGGCATAAGTACATAAATGGTTAGAGGGACACACCATTGAAATTAACCAATAGGGATAACCATTATGCTTGCTTATCTGTTCAGCCAGCGATTGCTATTGACCGTTTTATGTTCGCGGAGTCTGTGGTTTAATGACAGAGTTTTAGAAGAAAGACTTTCGTTTTGATTTGATATGACCATTTTTATATCACCCTGGAGGCTATAAAATAATTGTTTGAGTATTTTATATCCATATTGGTTCGTGTCCAGACTAACGGATTTGAACAACAACATTCTACGTACCAAAGCTGTTGGAAATCATTTATATACTTATAAAACGGGTGGAATTCTTCCAGTACGTATACCATTCTTGCTAGCTTTCATTGAATTATAACTTGATGATTCTTAAATACAAAGTATTACTCAAGGTTTTGTGGAATTTGACCACGAAACAATACTGGATCACACACCTACTTTCAACCGTCTCTTTCGAAGCAGGTGCTTGTGAATGGATGCGGTGATTTCTCAAAGGACACTCCCCATAAAGAGTAGCGGTAAACTTCCATACTACATTCGGGACGGGTGCTCTTTTCATATTATCCGAGCTTTTAGGTAGCACCTTAGATAAATATAAATATATATATTTTCAAAAAGAAGAAAAACGCATTCATGAATTTGCTCTAATACAGTAGTTCCCAACCGGGGGTGGATTTGTGTAGACCAAGGGGCGATAAGGTAAAAATAAAAGTCCAGTCTAGAGATAGGGCTATCTAGCTCCAAATTGAGAATGATTTCAGATATGCTCTCTCACTAATAGACCCACTAGTTGAACTAGTAGCCAAAAAAGCAAAACAAGAACAGAGACCACATTGATGTATATATCGGTTCGATAGCAGGATTCTTATACTTTTGTAATTAATTGTATTTTCAAACGATGTGTACTAATTATTTTCGCTTGCTTTCTTTGAGTAACAAATACACAGCAGCAGCTGTACAATTATATAATTAAACTAATTCTTAGTATGAAGCTGTCTAATTATACATAACATAAAGTTATTAATTGGAAATATTCTTTGTTGCAACTTAATAAATGGAAGGGGGAATACTAGTTGTGTTATTGACAAAAGAGGGGAAAGTCTCAAAAAGGTTGGGAACCACTGCCCTCAATCTCTCTGAATATTACAAGAAACAACATTTTCCTCAGTAGATTCTCTTTAGATTGATATGTTGAAGGCTGTCCTAGATCTAGCCAGGATATGTTTTCGCCGTTTTGGAGTCTCGTCATGTCATTTCTGGACAGGATAGTCGTTGGTGATGAGAAACAGATTTATTACGTAAATCCAGATCGGGCAAAAGCGTGTCTCGATTTAGTACAGCCTTCAACATATCAATCAAAATGGAATCTACTGGGAAAAAGGTTCTCTGACTTCGAGAAGATACAGATGGAATTCTTTATCATGAAGAACTGGAACATGGACATATCAGGGCCTGTGAGAGCGGGTGCAGTCGGTGCATTGCACCGAGTCCCCAAAAGGCAAAGTAGGGCCTAGAGACCCAAGGAACGGGGCCCGGGAATCTCTTGGGTAGAGTTTCTTGGTCTCTTATCAATAAGATTACTAGTATTCCCCCTTCAATTTATTAAGTAGTAACAACGAATAATTTCAATTAATAAGTTTATTTTACATATAATTAGGCAGCTTCATACTATGAATTAGTTTAATTATATAATTGTACAGATGCTGCTGTGTATTGTGTATATCGAAGCTTTTATGTCGATACGATATTCCCATTAATACACTAGGTTGACTCTGTTTTTTACCTGGCGTACTCAAAGGGTTATAGCAGATGAAAAACAGGATGGCTAAAACACCAGATTGATTGTGCAGTGTATTTTAGGGGGAGGGGCGAAACAGCTATGCCAGGCCTTATCAATTCCCCTCGGAAGCCCTGCATAAATTGTAACTGAAAATTGCTTCAGTGAACAATTAGTTTGTTTGATAAACGCTTCAGAATGATTTCACTACATGCTATGCCCTTTGTCTGGACATCGGTTCCAACAATTTCAGGATATACAATTTATCGAAGAATCGATCAATTCAAATCTAGAATCGCTCTTTTATGGTTGAATACACAATTCATCTAAAAGGTGTCGGTAAGGTCATAGAAAGGCAGATACATTTAATTGATGATTGAATAAAGATGGTATGAAATTATATGATTGATTGATTGATTGTTTTGTTTAACGGCACATCGACCCTTGGTGGGTCATTTAGTGCCGAATTCGGTTTCTTCATAAATACGCAATTTATGTAGACGAAATATTGTGGACAAATTATACTAGACGGAATATTGCGGACGAAGTATTATAGGCAAATTAATGTAGACACATTTGTGTAGACAATTTGTTGTAATGGTATATATATATCGAATCTGGTTTTTATAATTCTGTGTATAGTTTCACTTCCCTCAGGAAAGTTTGATTGGTTTGTTTAGCGGCATATCAACCCTCAATCGGCCAGTTAATGCCGAAAGTCCGAGATGTTTTTTGTTTTTTTAAATAAAGTCTTACGACTTTGGTGAAAGGTTCTGTTTTAAACTAGAGTCTTGCGACTTTGGTGAAAGAACAGGTGGGGTCTTACTCCTCTGCATGGGATGCAGTTGGCGTATTCTAGGCCCCAGCCGACAGGGCCGGAAATTATATGAATAAAGGACTTTGTTAACCAAATGTTGGAAACGTTTGCATTCTCCTAATATTGTTAGTCAATTATTTTGTCTGGTTAGATATTTCGTATGTATTGTGTGCAAATCAAAGATGAAGTACTGCTATTGCCAAACTCTTCTACAGCAGCAGCAACAACAACAACAACTACAACAACAACATTCCTCGCCTAATTATCCAAGTCTGGAGTTGACTTTGTTTTTCTACCGTAACAACAACAATAACAACAATCCTCACCTAATTTAGCGGAGAAACCTCTTCCGTCACGTTAAACTATACCGATATATAAAATTAACATTTCCCTACATTGATCTCAAATCACAACCATGTGATCAACAGGCGGCTCTCTTGCCAACTGAGCCAAACTGACATGACTTACATATCTACGAAAATGTATGTAACAAATACGCAAAGGCTTATTTCATTCTAATAAAGTCTAATAAATACATATACAACATGAGCATTTCCCTACCGTGATTTGAAATCATGACGAAGTGGTCGGTAGACGGCTCTCTTACCGACTGGGCCATACTGACAAGTCTTATATATCTACACAACTGTATTACTGAATGAATTATTCGCTCATTTTCCTTGCGCTGATTACTTTGCTTTATCCAGTGCATTTTCTAAGTGTTGTCCGAAAAGGAGAAACAATATTAACGGAAGTAGTAGCGAATTGTAAGGATTGGTTTCAACACATCCCCGAAGAGTGTGTAGGCCGCAATGTTGTTAAAACCGCTAACATAAATAATATCGTTCAAATAATATCTGGTATGACGAAAAGATCGAAAGGAAGAAAAAGTAAAGAGTGTTAAACAAAATCAAAACATTAGATACAGAATACGGAGAAAGCGCGGGCTTCCGGTTCCTTTGGTTCCATAACCATGCAGGATTATCCATTTTGCCAGACCAACAGAGGTCACGTAATAAGAATTCAATAGTACACCTCTGACCAACTAATTCTGCACATCACACATCTTTAAAGCATCAGTTAGAAATTTAAATTAAACAAATATTTAAAATGAATTAAATGTTTGAATGATATACATTGAAACAAATGATACAGATTATTAACATAAATGAAACAAATACATGTATATTGATTAAACAAATAAAGTAAAACGTGACAAGTTGTGTTATGATATGCTTCCACGGGAGGTCATTTCCAGGCCAACACCTGTGCGGAAGTGGAAGTGACCCCAGTCATCTTAGGAAATATGCATATGTGTGGGTGTCCGAAAACAGGATGTTGAACACACAAGCTTAGAGACGGAGAGAAACTCGGGCAGAGACAAGCAGCAGCGACCGGGCCGGAAGGAACGAGACCGGTGCCCCTGTTGGGGACAGACTGTCGGTTCTCATTATCTCTCTTCCACTCTTCATAGAGGCCGACAAAGTGTAATTTTTATAAACAAGTTTCGAGTCTTCCTTCCGTTCTCTCCAAGTTCACGATTTTCCTCCTGTGGACCACGGGCTATACAACAGTTGTACGATTTTTCTGGCACTATCCAATTAATCAGAAGGGTCTGAAAAAATTACTAAGGGTAAATGTAAGCATATGAAAATAGGATAGATGGAGTAGTAACAACCACCGCAGTCTAAACACTTAAACGATGGCTCCACATGCAATGCCTCCTTTGGCCACTCAGTAATCAACTGTGAGAGCATCGAGAAATTCAAGTGTCTGATCGTAATTTTGTCTGGATTAAAGGAGGTAGGTAACTGTTGCCAGAAAATCGGTGGTGTAGTTGTAGTAGTAGTAGATCAATATATGCTACCCAGGCTGTCAAAGTAAACCCTTTTCTTTCTGTTTTCCATATTGTAATCGTCAGGTGAGTTTCAGTTTCTGCTTGCGTGTTATTGTTCAACTATTTTTAGAAATTGTCAACCAAAACTGTTTAACATCAGCATAGTCAACATCAACATAGGTTTCTTCAGTTGTAAGTTGGTCCCGCTATATACGTATCTCGCGTACAGGCCACACCAATTGGGCTTAGAGGGCTGACAATCTAAACATTTATTTTAAAATTCTGCCCCAAAATAGGTTTTTAGTGGGTGGTTCAATTTACAATGTACATTTATGCTAAATTATCCCACGCTCGGTTTTTTGAAAATACGGACATTTTTAGTGATCACTGCCCAACAAAAGTCGAGAGGGGTAATTTATTCATTGATCACCCCATTTTTCCATTTCTGTTTAATTGATCACCCCCAACACGCCCTGCTGAACAAAAATCCTTGATCACGTGACGGTTTCTACTGAGTGAAAACACAGACATGTTTGTGATGTCTTTTTTTTTCTTCAGGTGTCTGGCCAGAATGGGAAATCTCTTTATGCTAGACAAGCTCTGACCTTTAAATATAAGTAAATATGGCACCAAAAAACATTCTGAAATATATATTCGTCATTTTCCCCCACGTTTCCTTTACGTAGATAATTCATAACTCTCACTTCAATGCATTGTATTTGTTTTATTCGTGTTATTTTCCAAACTTGTGTTATTTTGTATTTCTTAAGATTTTAGCTTAAAATATTTACAACCAGCACTTTTTTTTCTCGATATTATGTTCGTGTGAAGTTGTTCAGTCTGGGTTCCTATACATGGGGAGATAATATGTGGTTATCTGGACTATAAGCAATTCTGTTACGTTATTTTTCTTTTTCTTCTCAATAGTTTTGAACAATAGTACAAGTGATGGAATAAATATTTACTCGAATGCTAAAAGTACGTCGATGTTATAAACATTCAGATTTATAAGCCTGGCTTCTGCAGGGTCAAACTTCACTCCTATTTCTATTTCGACTGAAGATGATTACTGCAACTTTTGTATTGTTTGTTGTATGGGTGTGAAGGAATCCGACAGAATTGTGGATATGGTTAGACAGTGTGGAAAAGAAAGAATGAGAAAAGCGTGTTACGTCTCAAACATGTTTATTATCACGAAGATAAATCGTTATGCATTTCGTCGTTGCGAGTGACGTCCTCAGAAGAAATTTGAACATAGCAGACTCGTGCGATTATCCATGTGGTGTGATGTGAATGAAACGAGATGTATTTTGTGTATTATATGTCAGGTGACCTGGTTTGTTAAATGGGGAGTTATTTTTTTGAAAGTGTCAGTGTATGGGTTCTGAAGTGGGTGGCGGTGGTATGTTTAGATGGTGGCTGTCTTGAAAGGGTTAGTGTATTGGTTTTGAAGTGGGTGGTGGTGGGTGCATAAATATTTATATTCATGTTAATAAACATGTTTGAGACGTAACACGCTTTTTTCATTCTTTCTTTTCTACATATCTAACCATATCCACCAACTTTTGTATGATATATATAATAAATAAAGAAATTATAAAAATATATATTTTTTAGTATGACTGTATTTATTTATTAGACTAAAATAAGCCCTGTGAGATAAATTTCATAGACGTGAAAGACTTGTCAATTTAGCTCAGTCGGTAAGAGACCATTCTACCAATCAGTTGGTCGTGATTTCAAATCATGGTACGGGGATGTTAGTTTTTACTCTCCTAAATTTGGTGAGGATTGTTCTTGTTCTTGTTACAGTAGAAAAACAAAGTCAACTCCAGGCTTGGGCTGGAGTTTGATAAAAATCTGTCCAGGAGTAAAATGATATTTTATGTCATAAACATCAGGTATTTTTTGAATCGCTGAAGTCCTTTTGATTACTTAAGAAAGACATCATCCCCAGAAGCTGCCTAGTGGCTGAGATAGTTGCGTATTCTCTTATCGGTGTCAGTGGTGGTGTTTAAGGTCAGGTACAAATGTTGTATAGTACTCTTAGTCAGCAGGAGAAAATCCTGAACTTGGAGAAAAAGGAAGACTCGAAACTTGTTTATAAAAATAGGAGGATCTATTTTTATTTCATAAGAATACATTGTGTCGTGGCGGAGAATGAAGAGTGGGAGGGAGATAATGGGAGCCAAGATACCGTTCCCAACAGGGGACCCGGTCCCGTCCCTGTGCTTGTCTCTGTCTCTCTGAGGGCGTCCGGTGTCCACCCTTTCTTTTATGGGGTTCGAACTCCCACGCTGATTTTCTAGCCCACCATCTGCAAGTTCAGTCAACATCGTATTTTCGCACACCCACGCATATTCATTTTTCCTGAGGTCACCGGGGTCACTTCCATTTCCGCCCAGGTGTTAGCCCGGAAATGACCTCCAGTGGCACTATATCACAACAGAAAAACAGATCTCAAAAGTTGATTTTTAAGCTCCTTATCCTTTGGCACAACACAATCTTTCGACCTGCATTTTCCCAAATGGCCTTATGTTGTGCTAAACTAAGATTAATAAACACCAATCTACCATAGACAGGGTTTGCCACATGGCTAAGATAGTTGCGACCAGGTACATAACTGAAATTTCGAATGTTGATTTTCAAGTCAGGTTGGCCTTTCTCCTTGAAAGACTAGCAAAACTGTCCAGATGTCATTACCCAGATGTGGCACTGTGCCACGTGAAGCTATGTAAATATTGATATACCGTCGAGTTGCGTTTTTGCGACCGGCGCAAGCCCTGGTGAGAAGCCAGGATTTTGATTACCTTTAAGGCAAGGAGACCATTCTAATTAGGAAGACTGACGCAACACAATCTTACTAACGCCTTATCTATTTAATCTTGTGACTTACTAAGCTAACCGCAGTAAATATCCATACATACTTGCAGGGCCAATATTTCGGCCCACACATTATTCAGCCTTCGTCGTGTAGTTGTGCATTTCCCACTGACACCTGAGTTCACTGATCGAGCCAACCTAAAAACAAACATGTCGAATGTTGATTTTCAAGGCAGGCAGGCAGGCTGGCTGGCCCTTCACACTCGGAAGATTGTCCTATCAAAATCTTGATGCAACTATCCCCCTCTCCACCGTATTTGCTAAGCAAAGTTTAGTGAATATCAGGATAACATAATTGCAGAGCATATAAATACAACCAGACATGCAATATTCAACATGTGAATACATATAGAGACTATAATTCTTGTTAATCACCACTACCCACAACAGACCGGTTTAAACACTGTTGCTGGGTTTAGGTTATTCATGTGTTTTGAGATTTATATGTATCTATATCTATCTGTGTATCCGGACTTGCCCAGGCCTTAACGTTCATAGTAGAAACACACAAATGGTTTCTTTGGTTTTTTTAAAATTACCCCCAAAACAGGTTTTTAGCAGGGGGGGGGTCAATTTACAATGTAAGTTTATGCCAAATTGATCCCTTAGTTTGTTTTTAAATTTGATCTTTTTAGTGATCACTGCCCATCACCACTGCTTAATTTACAAGGTAAAAAGAAGCATATATAGGTCGCGGTGATTCATAATTTCCCTTGGACCTCTAGTTACTTATCTATGTTCTACCAGAAAACATATGCAAAATATTAATTTCAGGGATACCAGAAAACATATGCAAAATATTAATTTCACGGATACCAGAAAACATATGCAAAATATTAATTTCACGGATACCAGAAAACATGCAACATATTAATTTCACGGATACCAGAAAGCATAAGCAAAATATTAATTTCACGGATACCAGAGAACATATGCAAAATATTAATTTCACGGATACCAGAAAATATATGCAAAATATTAATTTCAGGGATAAATGTCAGCCTCTCTCACAGAAGGATATGTACATTTGTTATTTCCCACTCTTGGTGAGTATTGTCCTCGGTGCTAGAAGGTGAAGGTAGTTGACTGGGCTATGAAAATTACCATAGTAATATTAGTGCTAAAAAATGAAATTTGATAATTGAACACTGAATTTGGCAAATTTTAATTCACAATGTTTTCAGTAAGTTTCAGCTTTCAATCTGTATTTTTCAGGAAGAAAGGGGTTTTCAGTGGTCAAAAATGAAGTGAACCAACCTTTAGAGCCCGCAATCTCATAAGCTCAGGCGTCGAGGCAAAGGGGACGACCCAGTAGGCGTTGGATCGAGGGTACAACAGGAACATTCGTGTCCCATAACCTGTCCGTTACATAGGCGAACAACCAAGCCATCAACCACCGTCTCCACCTCACACTGCAGTACACGTGGATGATAAAAGAAAGAAAAAAGTAAGAAAGAAAAGAGAAAGAAAGAACGAATTAAGAGTTACTGACAGAATAGTACGTAGCGTAGCTTGAGATTTAGGGGTCCTGGGGGATTTGCTCCGAATTTAAGTGAGATTTGATGAAAAAGGACAATTTGCAATAAATAATGCAGTATCACTTAATTGGGGATAAACCACCCCAAAGGCTGAATTATTATTTATGCATTTCAATTATATACAAACATACAGTGGTGATTCTACGGGGAGTCATTCCCCCCGCCCCATTTTGGCTGGCCACTACGCTTTGATGTAGGGGTGTAGCTGATAAATGATTGATCATCTCAGATTTTCGAGAAAAGCCGTAAAAATATAACAATTTAAATAATAATTTATAATACAATCATTCATATAAGTTGTGTATATCATGTGTATTGCCCCGCCCCTAATCTCGGCCCCCAAGTGCACCCCGCCTCACACACACTTATTAAGAACTAGAAACGCCACTGCAAATATATCCTTGTTATTGTATAACGGTAGTAGAAATGCAGTAGGTGGGCTACTATTTATAAAGCTTTTGGTGACCCCTCCATTGGGGGACCTGAGTGCATCTTCAAATAGCACTCACCCTCTCTTAGTTACGCCTCTGAGAATAGATACAATCCCCTGGTTAACCGTAACTTTCCAAGAAGACATGTTTCAGATTTTATTTGGGCAATTAAGTTATATTCGAGTCTATCCCAGATTTTCTGCAGTAACTATTGATACTTGTTTACCGGTCGCGTCCACCTAAGTCCAGACATGAAGCTATTTGCCCAGAAAATTTGATGCAATCATCTCCGCACCAGAACGGCCTTTGGGTTCCTGCTGCTTCCCCAATAAGCAAAGGTCACAAATTGATAGCCGGCAAAATCGATCTCCTGTCATCTCGAATCGATAAGGGTGGCCGCATAAACATTCCAAAATATGCTTTTGCAGGTCTGGATTGGGCAGAGGACATACACAGAAGATGCGGACTTAATAACATCGTGCCATGAAGGTTAGAACAGACATTGCGTCAGTGTTGCCACTATAGATATTTTATATCTAGATCTAGATATTTCAGGTTGTATCTAGATATTTCAAGTTGTATCTAGATATTTCAAGTTGTATCTAAATAATGAAGGTTGTATCTATATATTCCAGGTTGTATCGAGATATTTCAGGTTGTATCTAGATATTTCAGGTTGTATCTAGGTATTTCAGGTTGTATCTAGATATTTCAGGCTGGATCTAGATATTTCAGGTTGTATCTAGATATGTCAGGTTGCATCTAGATATTCCAGGTTGTATCGAGAGATTTCGAGGCTTTATCTAGATATGTCAGGTTGTATCTATATATGTCAGGTTGTATCTAGATATTCCAGGTTGTATCGAGATATTTCAGGTTGTATCTAAATATTTCAGGGTGTATCTAGATATTGCAGGTTGTATCTAGCTATTTCAGGTTCTATCTATATATTTCAGGTTCTATCTATATATTTCAGGTTCTATCTAGATTATGAAAATAGGCGCCTAGATACTAGATATAAATCAAACAATGCTTCAAGAGTTAGTGGATATTTTAAACAACGAGAACTTTCTTCTCATTAAGAGTGGTGACCGTTTTCAAGCTTAGATAACCCATAACAGCGCTAGCAACCCGAAAGTGGCAAGCTTTTGGCTATAAACGGCCAGGCGGCGACAATTCGTCAGTCTGTTTAGGCTTGTCAACCGAAGCCACGTTGAAGTCGTAAATTACAAATGGCACGTCAAAGTTGCAGCACAAGAACGAAATCTTCAAGGGACACCTCCGCGCTTATCACCGGTATTATATAACCACTGTCACGAAATCCGAGATTTATAGGTCTATTAGTGAGACGCTACCCACAACACAATCAACACAATCACGAAATCTCGGATTTTGGGACAGTGATGATAGATTTCCGGTGATAAGCGAGGAGGTGTCCCTTGAATATTTCGTTCCGGTGCTGCAACTTTAACATGTCATTTGACTTATTGCATCAAACTGTGCCGGTGCCCCCCCTGGAAACTACATTATATTTTGTATTAATATTTATTTTAACATTAAAGGGAGGGAATTTGGGTAGTCTGGCAGGGCGGAGGGTAATTCTATTAGGTAAAAATAAAAGTCCACTCTACAGATAGGGTTTTCTGAATTTCTATCTATCAAGTCGAAGGCTCAAAATAGGCTCCAAGTTGAGAATGAACCAAGCAATACACCAGTGTTATGGGTAGCGGTGATTAAAACCTAAGCCCAGGAATAAACCACTGTTGTGGGTAGCGTCTCACTGATAGACCCACAAATCGAAGAATTAGTAGCAATACTATATAATCTTATTGACAAAAGTGGGGAATGACACAAAAAGGTTGGGAATCACAGCTCTAGATACATGGCATGACAATCTAGATCATTCGAGATACAAACTGAAAAGAAAGAGGCAACACCGCATTGAGTACTTATTCATTTGACTGATTTTCTTAGATCCTAATACGTCTGTAGAAAAACATACTTATGGGTATCGATGTATAGATAATGTATTCAAATAGTTAGGATCAAATTTACAACAGTAGCAAAAGGAAAGCGTGGCTAGCTTGGTAACCACTATTCCGAGGCGTTGTTATTATTATGAGTGATATTATTAATGTTCGATTCCGCATTGAGTATTAGTACCGGATAAAAAAATAATCGTGCAAAATATCTTGTACCATGATGCATCCATGTGATGCACCGCCAAGATACCGTTGTGGAAACTCCGGCACTTGACGAGACTTCAGTCGTTGGTTCTTGGGGTCACAGCTGAAAATGGGAAGATGGGTCATCTCGAAAGATAAAGAGGCAATGCGAAAAATAGGTGTGTGTAGTAATTCTATTGCAGTTTTTAGAAACCGCCCAATAAAATGAGAAGACACAAAGCGAATTACTATGTCCTACATCTACCCATCGTAGTAGTCCCAACGCCTGGTCCTAGACATTCCAGGTCTACATTGTCCGGCTTCGTTTTGCCAACTGATTTCCCTTCAAAATCCCAAAGACATCCCCTTTCCTCAGTTGAGCCAATACCCCAATCCCCTGGTGACCTATTTAATCTCAAAGTCTTTCTGAGACACTTTTTTCTTTCTATACTACCATGCAACGAATGCTTTATCTGTTACATGCCCTTCACTCTGCTACAATCTACCAGTAATCAAACGTCATGAGGAATCCAATTAATTATTTTGCCATTTCATTTTTCTTTTCATTCTTTTATCGTAAGGAGATCTAACTAATTTATCGATTTCTGCATGTGTTTTGATTCGTCCATTAATTTGTTTTCTGAATTTGGCAGGGGAAGTAACGTTCTATGTAATGTACTGATGATAGTGTAAATAAACATTGAAATATTAATTATTCGCCAACCACCCCCTTTGGTTAATAAAATACTGATTATCTACAAGCTCGTTCTTCGGGGTTGAATTAATCCTTGATTTGGAGATAAATAATATAGACATCATAAAATATGGAAATTATGGATCACCACTGCTCGTATATGCTGTGTTAGGGGTGATCAATTAAAAAGTTGAGCACTAAAAAGTCCAAATTAAAAAAACACGCATAAATGCTGCTGGACACAAACGTAGGGACCAACTTAGCATAAACTTACATTGGAAATTGAACCCCCCTCTAAAAACCTATTTATGGGGTGGGGCGGGAATTTTCAAAAAACAACAAATATTTTTGTCTACACATTGAGAGGAGTGTGCGTGCAAAGTTTAAAGTTCTACTATGAACGGTTAGGTCTGGGCTAATCCGGATAGCTAGATACATAGATACACATAAATGTGAGAATACATGAATAACCTAAACCCAACAATAAACCAGTGTTGTGGGTAGTGGTGATTAAAACCTAAACCCAGCAATAAACCAGTGTTTTGGGTAGCGGTGATTAAAACCTAAACCCAGCAATAAACCAGTGTTGAGGGTAGCGGTGAATAAAACACCAACCCAGCAATAAACCAGTGTTGTGGGTAGCGGTGATTAAAACCTAAACCCAACAATACACCAGTGTTGTGCGTAGCGGTGATTAATACTGATACATGTAAAACGTATTTATATATTTTTCTTTTTTTTTTACTAACCTCAGCTGCAAATGGGTACAGCAAAGTGGTGTCACGCTGATCATCTCTGTAAGAAAAGATGTCAAGACAGAAAGACCTAAGTCACGTCACCAGTCTACCTGTATTGTCCGCATTCAATTGCGTGTGTTACTAACGTAACGTGCGCTTTGAAAGCGCTATCCAACACATTAATGTTAGCGCTGAATATATATTACAGTATCCACATAGCACAACAATCATAAGTTTCGTGTATACATCTGTATAGATACCTAGTTATGTGCAACGATATACATTCCTCCATACTCAGATAACTGTATATGTCTATGCATATCACATGTCTCTCTCCAGAATCACATATGTGTGTACAGATAGACTGCTTGGTGGCTGAAATCATTGCGTTTTTACCACAAGTGCCAGAAGTGGGCATTCAAATCCAAGGGTAAGCCAGTATTTCGAATGTTGGGTTTCAAAGCCGGCTTGAACATTGGTGCAACACACTCT
>VCCN01005510.1:3313768-3327495 GCA_006491835.1 Architeuthis dux
ATAAACATAGCTTCTTAAATGTTAGCACCCAATTATTATTGTAATGTATGTTGTGCTATCCCACTAGAAATATTGGGTCAGCAGTCAAAGTATAATGTGTGTTTGAGCCTCAATAAGATGGAATTGATTAGTGCTGTGTACCTTCTGGATGGGGAATATCACCCAGTATCGATGTATACGACTACATGATAAACTATGCTGTATTTCTATATATTCCCATACTCATAGCATATTAACCAATGTGTACGGTATACCGTTGTTTTGGAAACTGTCCATGATGCTGTCTTTTAACATTATTTATTTTAGAAAATTTAACATAACTAAACATTATTTTTATTAAATTCGACTAGTTTTTACCGTTATCCTAATGTTAGTTGTTTTTATACGACTTATTAATTCGGGCCACTGTTTCTATGGTAACAGCAGCTAGGCGTAAACTAGTCTACCTCTGGCAATGAGGGTGTGAGTTCGATTCTCACCGAAGGCTTACTCTTTATTTCCGATTGCGCTGTTATCCGTTGCCATAGAAACAGTGGCCCGAATTAATAAGTTGTATGAAAAACAACTAAAATTAGGATGAAGGTAAAAACTAATCGAATATAATAAAAATAGTGTATTACAACACTTCGTCCAATAAATATAAAGATTGGTTTATAACAAAACATATTACGAAATATATTTGGAAAAGAATATAGCGAATCAACGTTAAACGGGGCAACGTTAAGCGGGGTATTACTGTATTATGAACCTGACGCAGACATCTGAAATCTGGGTTATGTTGTCCTGGAGCTCCGTGTTCAATCAGAGAATCGTACTCTTAACCATTAGAATGTGTCACAGTTGTTCCAGAAGGATGGTAAGCCATTAATTGGTTGGTTAAGTGGTTTGTCAACTAAAGACTTGGCTGAAAGAAGTCCATTAGCGAGCAAGAACCGTGGGGGAATGCATTAAAAGCTTAATGAACCCAATCTCACACTGGGCGATTCTTATTACTTTACGAGAGAAATAAAAGAAACTGAATTCGTTCCAAAATCCCTCCCTTCAAGTGAATCAGTGTACTTGTTTTTTTCTGCTTTAGTTTTCCCCTCTAATCGGCAAGAATTCACGGATATATTTGTATTTTTTATCAGATGATTCTTTTTTTAAAGGGTCCCCCAGAGAATCGATCTTATCCTACTGGCAAAGGTCGTGCAAGATAAGCTTATTATTGCATTATGGCAGACGGTCATCTGTTCTCTTATACGGCCCTGTCGACTGGGGCCTAGAATACGTCGACTGCATCCCCTGCAGAGGGGTAAGACCCCGCCCCCAACATGGGCCCGGCCCTGTCGGCTGGGGCCTAGAATGCACCGTCGCAAGACTCTGGTGAAAGGTTATTTCTTTTTTAACTAGAGTCTTGCGACTTTGGTGAAAGGTTATTTTTTTAAAACTAAAGTCGCAATACACTAGTTTTAAAAAAAAACTTTCATTAGGTCGTAAGACTCTATTTTTAAAAGAATTTAAACTGGTTTCGGCATTAAATGACCCATAAATGGTTGATATGCCGCTAAACAAATCAATCGATCAATCATTTCTCTTATAGATATTAACTCAGCTTAACTAAACCTGTCACTGAACAACAGAAGAAATGAACTCATTAAATTGGGGGACGAGTTTGCTAACTATTGTTCTGCAGAAGGCACATACAATATATAACTTAGATAACGTAGATATCAATTAAGATTTCCTTTGTCTCTCACAATGCCACTGTAGTGAAGCACACAGTGAGTAGCAAACTGACCTTTACGCATAACTCATCGCTATACCACAGAAATAAACTGTTGCTAACAATAAGAAAGAGACAGTTGAAATTTCTCGGACCCATAACGAGGAAGGAAGGCGTGGATAATTCAACACTCACAGGGCGTATAGAAGGCAAAAGAGGCAGAGTAGGTAGCGAGTAACCTACTTGAAGGGTTTGAGAAGATCGATGTCAGAAAGAATACTGGAAGGCGTATAAGAGCGGGAGTTGCTGAGAGTGACAAGGGGGAGAAGCTGTGGAGAACCATGATCGCCCACGTCCTGAAGATACATTTAACATTTACTAAGCTTGGCTTAGCACGAATCCCCAATTGTGGATCCCTCGGTGAAGATTCAACCCACTAGCAATAGTCTGCAAACAGAGCCTGTTTCGTCTTCTTCTTCTTCTTCTTCTTCTTCTTCTTCTTCTTCTTCTTCTTCTTCTTCTTCTTCTTCTTCTTCTTCTTCTTCTTCTTCTTCATGTGCCATGTCCTTTCAGGACGTGGGCGATCATGGATCTCCACACTTTCCTTGTAGTTTTTAATCTCCTCAGAACTAAACCCTGCTAGTAATCGTTAATGGTCTGGAATGACTGATTCTGCGCAGAGAGTGACAAACAAGAATCCCATTAAATGACATTAGACTTTTCGGTCGGTCAATTCTCATTTGATTGAACAAACTGGTTTTCTCGTTGGCTTAACCCACCCATGAAGTGAACTCGTGATTTTACAGTTCTCTGCACTCGTTTATATAAATTCTTGACTTGACGTCAGATCTTTATCAATCAAGCTAAAGAAATAGACTCATTAAGGTACCGATCCAAATCAGTTAGCATAGAAACGTAAGATATGATCAACAGGGGCGTACCGAATTGCGGATGAAGAGTTGCTAGATTAGCCATTTTCGGCTAGATCTGGCTGTTTCACCTTTTTCAATTTAGCCGATCAACATTTACAATAGCCGATTAAATCTTGTAAGTTTAATAAAAGTAAATGTTTAAATTTTATTAATAATTTGTTCTGGAGTCTTAATATATAGTTGTTCTATTTGATAGGTCGGCTGCAAATGCGTATATATACATATAACATTTAAAATATATAAAACCTAGTCAATTTTAGCCAGTTTAGCTATACATGACAAGCCATACTGATATATTCCCTTGTCCGGGCCCGGCCTTTTGGCTAAGATCAAAGTGTAGTACCTGTTCTTCGAAACCGCCATGGCCTCGAAGTTCGGAGAAACACGGCCCCTATGGGGTCCTCTGGCATGCTCGGGTATCGTCCTGGTAGAAGTTGCGCAGGATATCTTGGCTGCGGCTGATAACGCGCTAAGATCGAAGTTTAGTATCTGCGCTTCGAGACACAGAATCGACTTATAAAATTGGAAGCCTGATATGTTTCGTTATTGCTTTCCCGAGATTCCTGCTGTATTTTCTACATGTGTGCTTGATCATCAGCGATTATCTGATGATACATCTGACTTGCGAATTCTAATGAATATCTACCTATCTATTCATTATCTATCTAAATAATATAAACATACATACATACACATTCCACCTTTTCCTACTTGGCATATCGGGTGCACCTCAGCTCTCGCTCTTGATTGTGAAATGGAGACTTTAGCTCTAACACACTGGCCATCTATTCACAAGGTAAACATGAAATTACACCCGGATTAACATTTATAGATATTAATACTCAGGATAATCTTAGCGTTAGGAAAACAAAACTCTTGGACATAGGAACCATACGCTTCAAAATGATTAAATAAGTATTCGTAGTCAACACGATTAGAAACTTTACGCAAAGCCCACCTGGTTAGTCACTCAATAGAAACCGTCACGTTATCAACGCCTTTTTGCAGCATGCCGTGTTGGGTGTGATCAATTAAAATTTGGGAAAAGGGGTGATCGATGAATAAGTTACTCTACTTACTAGTTAAGTGATCACTAAAAAAGGCGGTTTCAAAAAACAAGTGTGAATGCTGCCGGACATGAACTAAAGTGAACTGAACCCCCCTAAAACCTATTTGGGTGGGAATTTAAAAAAAGGGGTTTTTACTAGACATCATAAGTAGTGATTGTTTAACATTTCAGCACTATAGCTCCATTGGTACCACCTGTACGCGTGCCACATACATAGCCAGCCAGCCAGCCAGACCAACTTAAAAACTGAAGAAATCCATGTTGATCTTTTACTATCTCTTAGAGTTATCCCTAGCATTGCTCTTTCCATGGCTCTCTGTGCTATTCTGAGTTGGTTTTCAGCTCGTTTGGTTAATTTCATGGCTGGTATTATGCAGCCGTTGTATAATTTACGCTTTAGATAACATTATAAACCAACTAATTAGTCTGAAGCAATACATTCAAAATAGACTGCGTGGAAAAGCGTATTATTAACATTATTAGTCAGAGAGGTAGTAACATCACGACCTGCTTGTTTCCCTAAATCATGCTCAACTCGTCTCACTTTCTTGTTCATCCAAGATACACGAAACGGATCTATCCTGACAATATCATCTCCCGGGATCAACGTTTTGGTTTTCTCTTTTCATGAAATATAACATAACCTGGCAGCAAGCTCAATGAAACTATGATGTCGAATATTCAGTTTGAATCTATTGGGTGTCGCAAAAGTCACTTTCCTTTTTAAAAGTTAGGTAAAAGAATTTTCCCTGTAGATATATTTATTGTAAACGTTGGAAATTAGTTTGTGTTAATTATGGAATATAACATCCTGCAAATGCTTTCGATTTTCGCTTTGCAAAGTCGGTCACTTTCTAGTAATGTATCTAGCTCAAAATGCTCTAATTACCTGTCTAATTATACGTCACAAGATAGAGCACAGACACAATGTGTGGTTTCAACAGGATGAGCCCACTGGCCATATGTTATGATATACTGTCACAAGGAGGTCATTTCCAGGCCAACACCTGTGCGGAAGTGGAAGTGACCCCAGTCACAGTAGGAAATATGCATATGCGTGGGTGTCCGAAAACAGGATGTTGAACACACAGACCGCCAGACGGAAGCACAGAGACGGAGGGAAACTCGGAACTCAGAACAGAGAGAAGAGACAAGCAGCAGCTGCCGGGCCAAAAGGCACAAGGCCGATTTCCCCTGTTGAGAACGGTCTCTCGGCACCCATCATATCTCTCCCCCTCTTCACCCTCCGGCCGACAAAATGTAACTAATGAAATAAAAATATGTTCACATATTTTTACAAAACTTTCGAGTCTTCCTTTCCTTTTTGATTGTTCAAGTTCAGGATCGTCACCCCACTATCCAACACAGTAAGAGCAACAATGGATCTCCTCAATATTCAATGGCAGATTATTTTATCGTGGATAAGAAATTAACTGGCCGCTTACTTCCCCAGGCTTGGCTCTTTTTGTGTTATCTTAAAGAAAGAGTTTACGTAAACGAGCCCCAAACACTCCTGGAACTGAAATAGAGCATTGGAACGAGATGCATTACGAGTTGCCGTGGAACACTGCGTAGAAAAGGTTCGACTGACAAGCTGAAAATGAAAGACATTTGAAGGATGTTATATTCCACAATTACTGCAAACTAATAATATACAATTTCAGAAAAAGGTAAAAAGTAACCTAAACACTTCCACTGGTTGGAAGTGTTTAGGTATTTAATAATATCCGATATTATATGGAGTAAGATGTCAGGTTCTTGGCCTCAACCGGTTTCTGATCTTCTCTTCAGGGGGTCTGAATGTGAACTGATAGATGGCCGATGCTTTGGGGGTCATACATTTTAATCTTCAGGAATGGAATGTCTGGTCTTGGAGAGGCAACAAGTAAAAGGATGGAGTCAGTTTTTATTCATATTCTTTCTAATAGGAGGGGATATAGCATTCCTTTACCTTTTTAGGAACGCTTCGTGGCCTTTTGGCTAAGATCAAAGTGTAGAGTTTGTTCTTCGAAACCGCCATGGCCTCGAAGTTCAGAGAGCCACGGCCCTTCGGGGATCCTTGTGGCATGCTCGTTTACCTCTGGATATCTGGGAGAATTTGCACAGGATATCTTAGACAACTGGTCGGGAGGCGATCACCATTAGCATGCTCAGGATTCGTCCTGAGAAGCTTTGGGAACCCCCTCTTTATCCCGATCCTCGCGGCATTTGTCTCAGTGACAGGGATTTGAGATTCTCCCTCCTCGAGTCTCTAGTCACGGGGACATGGGACACCCCATACTGAATTCGACACTAAATGACCCACCAAGGGACGAAGTGCCGTTAAACAAAACAATCAATCAATCATTTACCTTGGAAAAGTTACTCAAGTATCCAAATGGAGTAAAGTAACTTTAGAGCCACCCTATAGCAGCAAATGGGTTTCGACTGGCAGTGATTTAATTACCCCTTTCGTTAACCTCCCTAATTTGACTTCCTTTCACCGATTGATTTACTCTCTTAAATTAATATTTATGATATACAGATTATTCATATATCGGTATTCGTCATCTGAACGCCACATATTGCTCCTTGTGCCTCCATCCAGCCGGCCCACACACCCCTTCCACTTTTCGTGTTAATTCCAGATTGGGGCTCGACGAAATTATATCAATGGTTCAAGTGATGAAAACCTGCTGCATTGAAATCATCAGTGGAGTAACCCAGCCAACGTATTACCAGTGTTGGTGATTTAGCGTGATTCTTGGTTTGGCAATGCTAAAAAGCAGTAAATTAGCTCGTTCGTGCTTAGACATTACAGCGATTTTGGGCCATTTTCTGCCAATCGCCGACCATTTTTAGTGTCATTTTGGCGGTTTTTGACCATTTTAAACTATTTTGAAAAGATCTAGTGCCTTTTGGCAGTCAAACTAGCGTGAATATATTTTTTGAGTTGGCAACACTGCGTACTACTTAATTAGCATTAAGAAGCGTGTTTATCGTTTAATAAATAGTAAGGAGATACTTTTGATGTAAAGCTGTCGAGGTATTTATACACAATAACAGAGCGCGTACGTGGGAATCGGCGAAATGAAAGAACAAGGCGCAATGTGTTGTCTACAGATAATGAAGAAGTACTCGTACATCTTTTATCTAAGAAATAATCCCGTGTGTGTGTGCCTGTTAGAAACCGTCAACCAAAACTGTCAACAGGTTTGTACAGTTTTCAAGTGAGTCTAGCTGGCTGGTTGGCTATGTATGTATGGGTCACGCGTACAGGCCGTACCAATGGAGCTAGAGGGCTGTAAATTTAAACATTTACTCTTTATTTAGTCTAGAAAATATTTCTTTTTTGTTGAAAATCCCTCCACCCTAATAGGGTTTTAGTGGGAGGGGGTCAATTTACAATGTATATGTATGCTAAATTGATCCATTTGTTTGGGTCCGGCAGCGTTCACGCTTGTGTTTTGGGAATTCGAACTGTTCTAGTGATCACGGCTCAACAAAGGATGAGAGGACGAGAGAAGTAATGTCTGTGTCTGTGTTTGTGTATGCTTGTGTGTATTTGTTTGTGTGTGTGTCTGTGTTTGTGTATGCTTGTGTGTGTGTGTGTGTGTGCGCGTGTGTGTACGCAGGTCCCCAGGGGTAGACCGTTTCTCACTAGATTCAGACAGGACGCATATCCTTAATATATCCCCCAAAATAGCCTTAAAGATGAACAGAACAAAGACAAAAAAGGTCATAAAGATAGGAGAGACCCTAGAAGAGGTTGATGAATACATTTACCTAGGACAGATAATAAAGCTAGAAAAAAACCATGACAGCGAAATAAAACGACGCATAACGATAGGTTGGAAAGCATTCGGTATGAATAGAGACATTTTGAAGAGTACCCTGTCAATGTGCTTAAACGTAAAGTATATAACGGTTGCATAATACCAGCCATGACCTACGGATGCGAAACATGGACATTAACAAAACGAGCTGTAAACAAACTCAGAATAGCACAGAGAGCAAAGGAAAGTGTGTAGTTGTGTGTGTTCAGACTTCAGAAACAACAAAGCCACTAAATTGATTAAGCTGAAATCCGTCACCCACATCTTTAATTCGGTGGCGATAGAAGAAACATTTGATGTCTAAACATGGAACTTTAAAATGTTTTGTTTGAACCATCTCGGTACTCCTCTGTATGCTGTGCATTAAAAATCAGAAAGAAAGCATGTTTCAGTGGTCAGTGGCAACCATTGCTGATAGAATACGGCTGTTATATGTATAATATTAGGTTGGTGCAAAGATAATTGCTGTTTTTGTTATTTGAAACTTTGATGCTTATTATGGAATAAACTATTATTTAACTATGTTCATGGAATATAACGAGATTTTCGCTCTATTTATTTAAGCTGAACGTTTACTTTTCACTATTTATTCTGGTTTATTTGGGGCTGTCAAATTACAGATAGAAAAAACAAATTCGATCAATTTTGTATGAGCAGCGGCCACTGCTCCTAATATCAACCAATTATTTGGCCAGGGGAGCGTCAACGAATTTCGAAATGGAGACAAGAGCCTTGAAGATGAGGCGGTCGTGGACGTCCTACAGTGATTGACGACATCAAGTTGAGGGCCATTATTGATCGGACCCATGCAAAACAACTCGAGAGGTTACAGAGGAACTAAATGTTGACCATTCAACAGTTGTCCGATATTTGCACCAAATTGGAAAAGCAAAAAAGTGCGACAAATTGGTGCCACACGAAAAAATAATTCGGCGTTAAGGAAGTCTGCTCTGCGCTTCCTTTGCGCAACAAAAACGACCCATTTCTTGATCGCATTGTGACATGTGACGTAAAACGCATTCGGATAGAGATGAAGCACCAAAACACGTCCCAAAACCAAACTTGTATCCACAGAGGATTATAGCCATTGTTTAGTGGTCGGCAAGTGGAATCATCCACTACAACTTATTGAATGCTGGCGAAACCATCACAGCAGAGAAGTATTGCAAGGAAATCGACAAAATGCACAAAGAACTGCAACGTTTTCGTCCAATATTGGTCAATCGAAACGGACCAATTCTTCTCCATGACACCGCCCGATCGTATCATATCTGCAGACATTGAACGAACTTGGCTACGAAACTCTACCTCCCCAGACCTCTCTCCGACCGACTACCACTTTTTTCAAGCATTTCGAACACTTCCTGCAAGGGAATGTCTTAACAACCAAGCAGCTGCTCAAAACGCTCTCAAAGAGCTCATTGGTCACAGCAACCCAGAATTATATACTTCCGGAATAAATGGACTTTCTAGTTGACAAAAATGTGTAGATTCTGAAGGTTCTTATTTCGATTAATAAACGTTATTCTTACTTTAAAGTTGATGGTGAAAAAACACAATTATTTTTGCACCAACCTAATAGTATTATTTTTAAAGTACATTTTTATGATGTTGTCAATGTTGGGTTCTACTGGTATGTGTATATATATAATTGTAGTAAAGGTTTCCCCCGGTATTCGAAAGCTCGCTTTATCTCCACCTTTTCGCTTTTACGAAAAAGGGTTAAAAGCAAAAATAGCGTTCAGCGTTTCTTTCGTAGGGAGTCATTATAGAGGCAGTGCGTTACCGCTCCCTCTCTCTCCTACACACCGCTTTCATGTACTTACTACCATTCCAGCCTCTGACATCTAAGCCTAATATACCGTCATGAGCATGTTGGGAGTCTAGAAACGATAAAAGAATTGCTGTATAAATTAATGGTAATTGCTTCTTCATAGATTTTGTAGGAACATTTTACTTCTGATAGTGAGGTATATATATCTTATATATATATGATAATTATAATGACATTTATTAATGAGAGCCTATATTTGCCCGGTGTCGGTGTGAGCGACTGCTAAACGAGCGGCCTAAATCGTAAATGTGAATAAAGAAACGAACTCTGTGCGGGGATCGAACCCGCGTCCACCTTGGAAGCCACCTGTACGCGTTGCTGCTCCACCGACTGAGCTAACGAAGGTCAGCTGGTAAACAGGAGTCTTTTATCCTACACTTTGTTGGCTTCTCCATTCTCACGAAAAAAATCTTCGTTCGTTCGGGAATCAATTCATTCATCCATTCATTAATTTAGGTCAATCAGATTTTCCTTATACTCCTATTGGAAATAATCCTTCTGTCTGATGACGTGTCAAAGAAACCATTGATTAAATATATTTTAAACGCATTTTGACAGCAGTTATATGCAGTAATTATTGAGCTACCTCCTGGGCGTTGAATTTTCTTTTTTTAAAAGAATTAATAATCAGAGGCATAGCTGGAGATTTGTGGGCCCAAGGGCTAGGCCTCTTGATGGGCCCCTCCCTCCAATTAGTGTGGTGGTTCCCAACCTGGACACCGCGGACCCATGAGGGTCCACAAGGATATTACTGGGTGTCCGTGGGAAGACCTTTCAAAAGCCTGGAGTACGTGAGCTTGTTGAGTATGCAGTCCTTTCAAAAGTGGTGGCGTAGCTAAAGATGTGAGAGCTCATGCTTGGCTCATTGGGAGGCCCTCTCCAACATTTAGTGAGATTTTCTTTTGTATAATGTCAGTAGAAATGCCTCCGCCCCCTTCTTCAGCTACGTCCATGTTAATATCTGTAGTAGAAATAGGGAGGGGGGAAACACCGACACAGTGTCGATGCAATGAGTTCAACGTCACTGGAACAATTCTTCACGGGGCACTTAACACCGGTGAGCTTCGACTTCTACGACGTCGTTCACACTAGAACTCCCAAACACGATTCAAGCGTGGCTTCAGGTAGCGTGTCCTTCTTTATTCGCCTCCCCACGGCGGAAAATTTGACATGAAGTCTTTTTAATGTGGGGTTGGCCTGCACACGAACGTGCAAGGGTGTGGGGATCCCATGTCCTCGTGCCTAGAGATCTGAGGGGGGAGAATCCCAAATCCCTGTCACTGAGACAAATGGCACGAGGACGGGGACAAGGTTAGGGGTGGGGATCCAATGTCCCCGTGACTAGAAACCTGGGGGGGGGATCCCAAAGCTCCCCAGGACGGATCCCGAGTATGCTAATGGGGTTCGCGACTAGCTGACTAAGATATCCTGCGCAACCTCTCGCAGGCATCCGAAGATACCTGAGCATGCCACAGTCTCGAAGCGCAGATACTTCACTTTGATCTTAGCGCGTTATCAGCCGCAGCCAAGATATCCTGCGCAACTTCTCCCAGGACGATACCCAAGCATGCCACAGGACCCATACGGGCCGTGTTTCTCCGAGCCTCGAGGCCATGGCCGTTTCGAAGCACAGATACTAAACTTTGATCTTAGCTATTAGGCGAGTCCAGAGCGAACTACCGAGCCTACGCGACCGGGGCCTGTTATAGCCAGAAACACGGCACATCAGGGTTGCTGGCGCTCAATATACTAGTCACCCATGTTCCACGTCGTCTATATACGTCGGCGACCTGTTTCATTCGGCTTTAGCTTTGCCGTATCTTAAGCAGGTCATTTCCTCTTCGTCGCCACAATATCATAAGGTTTTCAGATGGGAATGATGATTTAACAACATTTCTAATCGAGTGTCCACTTTATAGAGACAAAGTGAAAGTTATTTAAATCACTGATAATGTAGTTGTATATACATCCGTTTTATTCAGGTCTCGTCTGTTTGTGAATTCATTTGTACAGCGAAAAGATGCCCGGATGCAGTTTGGCATGTCATTTGCAGAGTTTGGCTGATTCGACGTGACAAAACATATTCGTGATGGGAATAAGCAAAGATAAACATGATTTAAGTTGGGAAACGCTTTCTTTTTTAATTTCCCCTTGAAAAATAAAATAAACTATCTTCAGTAAACAACGGAGGAGGAAATGATTGATGATATGTGTTTTTCGGTCGTGTAATAATTTTCGAAAAATTAAGTTAAAAAAATAAAACAACGAATCGTGTAAAGTTAATCGACTGCACTTGAGTGAAAACATGGTATTAAACAACGTTGGCTCGAGTTTTTTTCTGAATGTTGAACTAGATAAAATATATCATACAAGCAATAATTCAATTATCTTGAGATCTTATTAAAAAACCCATATTTATGTGCTGAGAATTGTGTCATTGCTTTTGTGTTTGTGCCATTCTTGGAGATACAAAAATATTGGGTATCACATTATTCCATATATTTTTGAAAAGTTGTTAGAAACTGTCAACCAAAACTGTCATCAAAACTGTCAACATACGGTTCTTCCGTTTTACGTGGTTCTGGCTGGCTGGCTATCTATATATGTGCCGCGCGAACAGGCCGCACCAAATCAGCGAGAGGACTGAAAATTTAAACATTTACTCCTTATTATGTCCAGAGGAAACAGATTTGTTGATAATCCCCTCCCCATAAGTTTGTTGTGGGGGGGGGCGATTTATAGTGTTAGTTTATGCTAAATTGGTCCCATAGTTTGTACCCGGTAGAATTCACTTTTACTTTTTGAAAATTCAGACATTTTTTTAGTGATCACCGCCCAAAAAAAGGCGAGAGAAGTTGAACCCCTCTTTTTCCAATGTTTTAATTGATCACCCAAACACAGCAGGCTGCCAAAAGACGTTGGCTTCATGACAGTTTCTATTGGGTGATTCCTGTTTCCTTATTTTATTAGTACTAAATCAGTCGCAGGAAAGACGATGGCGCAGTGAAGAAGACGGCGACCAGGCAAGTTCATAGTCCAAAAATGCTCTAACGAACACGCGGGAGAGAGGAGAGAGGAGAGAGGAGAGAGATACATATAAACTACGGGAAATATACCATATCTCCCGGATGGAGAGCTGCGAGTGAAAATGCAATTTACACAAAACGTCTCCGCCTTGAGAGAATATAAAACAGCATAATGCATATCTCTTCTGGTGATGTTGTTCACAACAACGAAATGCATAAATATTTATCTTCATGATAATAAATATGTTTGAGACGTAACACGCTTCTCACTCTTTTTTCCACATTGTCTAATCAAATCTACTACACACACACACACACACACACACATATATATGTATATATCGGCTTATTAGTGCTTTCTGTTGTACTCAGATTACGTATTTTCACTATTCCTTATCTGTTCGCACTATTGGTTTCTCCATTGTAGTTGTTAACATAACGTTCCAGATTTTCATAAAATACACAAAAAAGAAAGAAAATGAAATAATTATCATAAAAAATAGAATGAGGAAGGCTGAAAATGTATTGACCGAAACGATGCGAACAAAAACAATGACGGTAAGGATAATCTGCTGGAAATATATGGTATAACAAATATCTTAAGACCTTAAGAAAACAAATATTGTTTGAATTTCTTAGTCGAGTGATTATCTTTATTCCACGAATTGTTCAGACTAGTTACTTCATTCTTGTGGCTTTTATCTTTACATTCTAGTTGATGAATTTGTATGCCTTCCTCGTGGGTATTATCCATCGAAAGAAGATCCTCTGATAAAGAGCTCAACGGCAAATAGTGCAGCTGGTAACGGCTATTCATATGTTATTCCGAAAAATATACCGAGTATATCAACACTAATCTATACTAATTATGTTAGTCCACTATCAATACTAGATTATCAATGACAGGAGGCCATCGCAGTGTTTTTTTTAGCTTTGCTGAACGTAAACCGTCACATCGCTCTTCGTGAATATTTGATTTTACGCACAGAGAGTGTCTGTTTATTGTCCTCTTTCCAAAGAAGGCCACCATAAAACAACTTGAGTATGACGCTTAGAAATGTAGCACAGTGGTGCGGTGGCTGATGGAAATAGAGCATTTCTGCATGTTAGTATAGGGTCTCAGATAAACAAAAGAGTTTGAAGGGGTCTTCCACGGAATGTAGGTCACCAGGGAATGAGGGTAGCTATGGACAGAGGAAAGGGGAAGTTATTTTGGAAGGAGATCAGTTGGCAGGACGAAGCGGGACATGACACACCTGGAATGTCTAGGACCAGGGGCTGGGACTACTACGATGAGTAGCAGTTGTTTGAAGGGGTCTTCCACGGAATGTAGGTCACCAGGGAAT
>VCCN01005510.1:3343170-3354089 GCA_006491835.1 Architeuthis dux
GCGTGTGTGCATAGACATATATGAAATATATACAAATTATAAATGAATGTAGGTATATGTAGGTATTATACAAATTTGATACAATACACACTATACAGTCGTAAAACTGTTTCGACACATCGTTAATAGTGTCTGTGGTTATTAAATGTACGTTAATTAGGCTCTTTTATAACACAGATTAAACGCAGCTGATATATCTCTTGGGATTAAGTGATAAATCTCACATTGGAAAAATGTAAGTACGAAAATGTTTACAGTTTATCATAAGAACACTTTGTTTCACTTTTTTTTTGTCTGAGCATTTTAATTAATCGCCATCTAAATACAAGTAACTTACGCTTATGTTTGGAAACTTTCTTATACAATGTATACTTAGTAGTTAGTTATCTCATAGCCGAGCCAGTAAATTACTGGATCCTGTCAAGGTTAACAACAAATGTAACAGCTTTTTGCTACTACTGCCAGGGCAGGTAAGGTAGTTATCGGCGAGTGTTTTGTCAAAATGGTATACTTTTCTGACAACTACTGTGGCATGCCATTGACAATACCTTTGTGAAGATATCTGGCGATAGGCCAGACCGTAGGAAGAGGTATATTTATGCCTTTCTCAATGAATTAGTTAGGACTACTGCAGCACCATATTTATACAAGATTGTCTGGTAGCCAGATTGTCTATTAAGGTTGATTCTTACCAGTGTATTAGCAAGGGTTGTCGGCACCCGAGGGCAAAGGCAGTGCCCGGGGGCAAAGACAACGCATGGGGCCTATTGCGCTATATCTGTATGGGAAACATAATTATTAATTAACAGGCAGTATAGGCCAAAGGAAATTTTGCACCCCGTAACATATGCACCGGATATTACAGCCCCCTCTCGCCTCCTATTGATATGCCTCTGGGTCCCACTGTATTGACCTTGTGCCAGACTAAGCTAAGTTTAATAAAAATGTAAGAGGGAATATATCACAGCACGGTTGTCTTGCAAAATAGGTCGATCATCACTGAGTACTCAAAAGTAGTGATTCTGTGCAAGATTTAGCTAAGCAGCCCTGTCTATCATTTCAATCTGTGAGTGTAGGGCATTTAATCGTCACTCGGTGCGGAATTACGGTGGCCTTGTGTCAGACTATGCGGAGCTTAGAATACATGATTAGCAACCTTGTCTTGCATGCCAATATACACGTCTAGTGTGTCCAATCGTTGCTCGTTGCGTAATTAATGTGGATTTGCGCCAGACTAAGCCAAACTTGGTATAAAATCCACGCTTGTTCGCCTTATGGTTCGCAAGATTGTTTCACTGACCAGTCCGCTAGGGTAATTGCTTTGCTTCTCACTGGTTGCCAAATATTGTGGCCATGTGCCAGACTAAGGTGAGCTTTATTTCTGTTTTGAAAATATTATATAAGAGCATTAGTGCGCAGTGGATTCAAGTTGCCTCAGCCGGAATTCGAGCTCACCACCTATATCGTTTTCTGTGCTGATACATGCAAAACCAACTGATAATAGCACAGAGAGCCATGGAAAGAGCAATGCTAGGGATAACGCTAAAAGATAGAAAAAGGTCAACATGGATCAGAGGGAGGACTAGAGTGAAGGATATTATACAACTAATTAAAGCAGCAAAAATGGAGATGGGCCGGTCAAGAAATGACAATAGATGGGGGTAAAGACTAACCGACCGGTGTCCATGAGACAGTAGAAAAAGAACCAGATACAAGATGGAGAGATGAGATAGAAAGATTTGCCGGTAAGACATGGCAGAGGCTAGCATAATCTAGGTCATCGTGGAAAGAGATGGGAAAAGCAGTGGACCTATAACGGCTGATGATGATGAAATAAAAAAAAAAGAAATATCCCCCAACAAAACTAAACATTTAATTCACCACCTGGGAAAATAAACTAGAGATAGATAGAACTAGAGTGAAGGATATTATACAAATAATTAAGCAACAAAAATAGAGATGGGCTGGTCACCTAGCAAGAAGAGATGACAATAGATGGGGGAAAAGACTAACCGACTGGTGCCCATGAAACGCAGTAGAAAAAGACCAGATACAAGATGGAGAGACGAGATAGAAAAGTTTGCCGGTAAGACGTGGCAGAGGTTAGCACAAGATAGGTCGTCATGGAAAGAGATGGAAAAGGCCTTTGACCAGGAGTGGACCTATAACGGCTGATGATGATGAAATAAATAAAAAGAAATCCTCCTCAACAAAACTAAACATTTAATTCACCACCTGGGAAAATAAACGTTTGTTGTATGAGTTATTGTGAACTGGGCGACTTAGACATAATATAAACGTCCATTATTTGACTCGAGGGAGGGAGGAGGTGCTTCATGAGTTTTGTTAATGTTCATTCTATCTTTTTTGTACTTGTCTCATGCAGTGTATAGTCAAAAGAAAAAGCCAGGAAATGAAATGTAAAATATAAAGGAATAATGCAAATAACGAAATAAGCTTGATGAACACATTATCTTTGTGAATACAATTTGAAAAGAAACTAAACAAACCGTTATCTCTGAGAATACAATTTGAATGTTCAATGCTATCCAACTCAGGCGTTTCAGTTTCGTCCAAATTCTTTAGTTATACAATGTGTGGTACATTTCCACCTAAGCATATAAATAGAACTAATTCCCTGTATGTTGGAAGTTCAATGCCTGGGTTAGATTGTACAACAATAAGCTGGCTCAGTGGAAACAAAACAGTGGGATTATAAGGAAGAATTGACAGTTACGAGTTCTGAAATCTACTAGGAAAAACACCGGCCGTGGTAAGCGTGAGAATTAGAATAGTATATCCGGTGGATTAAAAAAAGGGTTTTGTTTCATATTGCCGAATGCGACGGGTCCATGAAGGAGGCCAGAATTGTAAAGCGACCGGAACATTGCGATAAAAACGACGAAGATAGAAGCCAGGAAACTGGTTCAAAAGAATCAATGTATAATAGTCAATAATTGTTTAGAAGTGTATTTGGAGGGCTCCGCCCACTGCAACTCACACACGCCCAATAACTATGCATATCAAGCAATAATCCAGCGCAGTTTCTTTTAAATTGAATGCCCATCTTATACAGTATCACCCATAAATAAGTACACCCCTACCACTTTTAATAGAAAGTTAATTGGCTGCTAAACCGAACATAGCAGTATTTTATTATTTCTAGTGGAACATTACACAATCAAAACAGATACTATTGTTACAATATAGTTAATATAGAGGGACACTGTTAATGAGTTGTAATATGTGTGTGTGTGTGTGTGCGTGTGCGTGCGTGTGTATGTGTGTATGTATGTTTATGTACACAGCTATGTATGGTGAATTTTGAGAATTTTCCCACGTTTGATTTCGAAATGGTAAAACACACACATAATTGAATTCGACCTAGGGTCAGATTATCTAGCCCTCACCCCCCAAAACAAACACAAAGTCTACGTTTGGATGCTTAGATTGAACTGACAGATCCTGATATCATTTGATGAATTAGATGTTGGCCATTTTGGGGCGGGTAAAAACACCCTAAGAGTGTCACGTGGGATGGTGGAGCCAATCAGAGCAGTCTTGTTGGCCAAGAAGATGTTTTCTTTTAGTTTTTAATTTAAAATGGTAGTTAGTTGTAGTTAAATTGTAGTTAGTTAGAAATCGAATTCCGAAGAAGACAGTCCGTTTTCGGTGGGTAAACCCCGGCCCTTTGACATTGATTCTTTCCACAGCACAGAATTCGTTGCTACGAATTGAACCGGAGATTACGCAACAGGAGATGCCAACAACAAAAAGGTATGCCTTATAATCCCTCCTCTATGTACGAACGTCTCGTGTTTACCGAGCGAGTTGTATAGTTGTTTCGCTGTCCCCTGTTCTCCAGCCGGCCGTTTGAATCACAACAAACTTTCTGTTATTCAAGCGTGCACAACTGCACACCGAATATGTGTTGTGTAGTGTTGTACTCATGTTTGGCGACAGTTTCAATGCTGTACAGTTTGGTTATAAATAATACCTGATAATATCCGTTTTGATTGTATAATGTTCCGCTAGAAATAATAACATCCTGCTATATTTGGTTTAGAAGAAAATTAAATGTCTATACAATAGTGGTAGGGGTATACTTATTCATGGGCTATACTGTATATAGGCATATGCGGTATATCAAGATGCACAGGAAGAGGAAGGCAACCTCCTGGAATGTTGATGCTTTGTTAACGGCAGTTTTGGAAGAGTGCCATTGAGGTTTACCGAAAGACCCTGGTTAGCTCTAGAGGTGTTGCGCTAATTAACTTGACGCCCACTGGAATATCTTCTCGCAGGTCGAACGGTCATATTCTCTTCATTTCTGACTGCCCGACTATCGTTAGATTTCCCGGCCAGTCTTTCATAATACGCAGTGTCACAGAAAACCATGCCTTCCCGGGCGTTGCTGTAGATTCAGGGGCCAGGGGAGCTTGGTTTTTGAGGGGCCCCATCCCTCAAATATTTAGTGCAGTGGTTCTCAACATGAGGACAGCAGACCCCATGGGTATTACTGGGGGTCAGTGGGCAGACCTTTTAAAAGCCTGAGCTTGTTGAGTAAGCAGTCCTTCCAAAAGCAGTGACCTAGCGAGAAATGTGAGGGTCCGTGTGGAGAGCTTCGCTCCTTGGGCCCCCCTCCAACATTTAGAGAGATTTTGTATTGTATACTATTAGTAGAAATGTAGTAGGTGAACCACTATTTATATAGCTTTTGAGGACACCCTCCATTAAGTACCCTGTTTGATTTGAAATCGCTCCCACCCCCGCCCTACATGCCTTCTGCCCTTCTTTCATAAAGTGTTTGCGTGATTCTACCTTCGCCCCAAACCCACGACCGCGTATTTGAAATTCATAAACTAATGAGATATTCGAAGCATCTCGATAATATTTAAGGATTATTTATTGATCCATCCCGTTATTCCTCCGGGTAGTTGATCCTCTCAACATATGGACAGGCGAACATTACCGAATATACTCGTATATATGTTGATATCATCCATAGGTCGACCTTTGTATTTGGACTTAGAAATGATTAATTTGGTATATGCTTCGTGTATAGTCCGACCTTTGAATTTGGGCCAAGTAATTATTAATTTGAAATGTGCCTCGTGTATAGGTCGACGCAAACTTACGATTAATTAATGATATGTCTTGTGTATACCTATGATTTGGGGTCAAGGATTGATTGCTATAGGACAGGGGTCCCCAACCTTTTTGTGCCGAAGAGCACTTTCACGATTACCAGTATTGCAGCCGCTATTACTTTTCAAGTCAAATTCAAATTGGACTTAATAATAAAAACATACATAATAATATGTAATTCCTATTTAAGGTGATGCACAAAACAAGTTTCTGCGAAACAGCATATTTTTAGAAATTGTTTATATTATTATGGACAAAATCAAGGCAAGTTTATAGTTTGACTTAATGGGCGATGTAATACAATTATGTAAAATAATGATCACAGAACAGGACTAATTCAAATAAACTAAAAACAAGTTTAATAAACCCAAAACAAAGCAAAAGAAGTCCCTACGTGAACCAATACATAAACAGGCCCGTAACAACGGGAACATGTTAGGCGGAAGGGGGGGGGGCAAGGGACAACAAAACCAAATGCAGCTGGGTGGTTGTAAGCTTCCCAGTAGGGTCCAGGGGTGAGGCGCGGAAAATTTCGCATTTCCTAGCATCACAGGACTCAAATTCTATGCATTGTAGCAGTCTGAGATGATAAAATATATTTTTTAATAAATGTTTTTGGGGGAAGACCCCCGCTAGTTACGCCAACACACCGATAATATGCAATATGTTAAGTCGATACACTTTGCAACATAAGTATCAGAACCATAGTTAAATATCTTTTTTGGGGGCTTTCTTTTTTCATGTATTGTTTGGCGTCACAATCACGTATTGATCCAGAAACTTTGCCATGGCCTAAAAAGAGGGGGTACAAGGGAAACCGGGTGGAGAAAGCTGTGCGTCCAAAGAGTTAAAATATGTAATTGTAACGGGCACAGTGATGGGAACCACTGATATAGGATATGATTCTTGTATAGGTCAGCACTATATTTTTGGTCAAGAAATGGTTATTTGACGTATGCCTCGTGGGACCGCAAGACTAGCTTGTTAACTATTGCTCTGCGATACGGCGTCCAATTCGAATTATATTTTGATCCTGTTGATATATTTTATTTTGTTTCATTAAGAGCCACCGTCAAAGGCAGTTTTCAGCGTAACATTTGGAACAAAATAACGATTGAAATTTAATGTGTGTCTTCAAAGAGGTCTGCGCCATTAAGATTTGATTAGAGTGGGCTTTGTTTCCAAAACAAAACAAATGCGTTATATTACATTGGAAATTAAATATTTAGCATTTCATAGTGCTATTTTATATCAGAGCAAAAGACATGAATACCAAAATAAGATATAAATATCCATGGAGAAAACATAGGATGGTGTGATAATTTATTCGCAAAGACCGACGTCTTACGATTAATCTGATTAAATATTTAATTACATTGTAAATAAAATTATTCATTTTCTCGATCTTATTTTTCTTGTGGTTTCTAACATTTATTTAAGAAATTACCATATACAATTGTTTAACAAGGAGTCACTTATTTAGTCGCACGCTGTAGTGTAGCGGTTAGCAAGCTTGTATCACAGACGCTTGTGTAATGAGATCGGTTCTCACTAAGTCGCTCACACTTGTGTCTTTTTTTAGACTAAACCAAGTTAGACTGCTGGTTAATTCGGTTGTGTAGTGAAGTTAATCAAGCCTGGATATCCAACACCTGTGACTTTGTGTCAGACTAAGCTACGGTTAATAATAAAAAGAAAGTTAATATAGCGTAAGGGTTAGTAAGCTGGTCTTGTATTTCAATCTGTTAGTGTAGAGTGTTAATTTGGTCCAGTTAGACATTGTTAGTGATTTCAGTCCTCACTGGCTGTATCACATGAGGCTAAGTTGATTACGTTGTGCCTCAACTTTTTATCGAACGACGTTTTAACGAAACCACTTTACATCGGAAGACTTTTCAGCGAAATGAAATTTCATCGGCACGACTGTATCAAAACGACTTTTTCAATTGTCGTTTCGATAAAATATCGTTTCGATGAAATGTCGTTTCGATAAAATGTCGTTTCGATAAAACGTCGCAGTACCTGCATACTTAACCATTGGCTTAAAACAAGTATCGTAGTTCTGTTCAGTTACAAAAACCATTGGGAAAATCGATGAATTGTATATAACAGTCGAGGAATTGATTATCGAACCAAAACTCAATTCCATATCATCATCCTTCTAGGTATGAACAAAACGGACGAACATTTCAGCGAGAAATCGACACGTGAGAAGTTTTTAAAAATCTGGCAAAAATCAGCATATTATTCGATTTTAATAACATGTTCAATAATTATTTATTAAAGGGCGAATTTAAAAAAAAATAATTTTCCATTCAAAATTTTGGAGAAGAACACTCTTTTTGCAAAATGATTCCTACCCCACCTTTTATTAATTTGATGATTTATCTATTTTATATAATGATGCTTTCGTTGATTTTTACACATTTTACAGATATATGCCTGGAGATACTAATTATGTACCTTTTTTCGAATAATAATCAGGAACTGCTGGAACGGAACTCTTAATAACAAATAATTTTCTTTTCGGAATCATTTTAGTTTTATTCGATTAATTGTCAATCAGGTTTTTGATCTGTGAAAAAAATTTTTTTTCCAAAAGCTTTCTAAAAAGTAGTTCACTTACTGCATGTCCACTAACATTATACAATAACACATCTCACTATATGTTGGTGACCCGTGAAGGAGCCAAGCCACCCGTGCCCTCAAATCTCGAACTGTTTCTTAAATAACCTTTGTTACAGATCTCTCTTTTGCAATTTAGTTTAAAGCATACACTTAATTATCCAGATCAGCATTCGATGTACCAACAAATGAAGACCAACCCGACGTAAAAAGAAAATACAATAAACTATGGAAATGGAAAATATTTTCAGTGTTCTAGACATTATAAATATTACAATTTTTAAAGCTTCAACATCTTTTAAACACCTTAAAATTTTAAAATTAACATTTTCATGAACGTAGTTCCGCTTTGTGTATTGGTGTATGCCTTCGGATGTACATGTTACGGCTGTTTAGGCCATTTTCAACATCCTGACTGTAAAAGTAAAAATAAATAAACTGGACGATACTCTTAATAGAATCGACTAGAATTAATTAACTCAATAATCCTAATCTCCTTTTAGAATTACCCTTTCGTGTTTATTGTTGTGGATACAGAATTCGTTATGTCTTTACGGCTGACAGGAATAAGTAGTAGAATTCCGTATGTTTATTTCTTAATAGAAAATACTATAAAATATGAATTATAAACAAAGCAAAAAGACAAAAAACATCTTAATTTTAAATTAGGTGATTAATTTCGGTGCCGTGGTGAAAGTATTATTGATTACGTAACTGGAAGCCGGGCTAGGATGGTCTATCCTTACACTGTTGTTGTCTCCTGCTAGACAGGCATAAAGGTAACATCTCAATGTGTATGCCGTAGAGTGGGCTAGCCATTATGGGTGGATTTGGCCCATACTGGACGCTCCACAAGTGTGGTCTTGAGTAAGCCTAATCAAACCTTTTTTTTTATTATCCGATTGTCCTGTAAATATCCGCTAAACTAAAATCGGACTTGCACAAGGCCACGATAGTGTAGTTCTCGTTTACAAGACTAGTAAGGGCCGGCCCAAGCTTTAATGGGACCCTAAGCAAAATTTGAAGGATAACATCTCAAGGTGTGTGCCGTAGAGTGAGCTAGCCATTGTGAATGAGTTTGGTCCATACTGGACGCCCCACAATTGAGGTCTTGAGTAAGCATAGCTTTTATGGCGCCCTAAGCAAAATTTGATTTGTCCCCTCCTCCCCACCCCGCTCTTAGTTCGCTTATGCCTCGGACCGGTTCTGAGACTAGCAATGGTTTACAAGTGACAGTTGTTTTATAAAAGATTCCCAAATGGTCCGTAGAATTGTTTTACAGTGGTGTTACAGATACAATATGACTCTTTATCTTACAGTTGATCTCTTTACCATATCATTACTCTTGATATTTTGCGTTTTACAGAAATAGTTTCGATTCGATTCCGATTAGATGATTCTTTTGTTCTTTCTTTGCTTTGTTACGGTAAATCCTATTTCCTTTAAAGACACATATCAATTGTGTTATCGGAGTAAGTATACATGCAAGTCCTTTTGTTCAGAGGACAAATTAATGGTTCGCGTTTGATATGGTATTTGGTAATCGATTTGTGTGGCTTGGATTGCTAAATGGAAGTAGAATAAGTATTGTATATTGGACCTTTGTAGATCTAAGCGAGCGACGCTTTTTATGACGGCATACAAGATCACAAAGAGAGAATGAATTTCGCTCTAATCTGAAGGTGCAAGATGGCGTAGGGATTGTCATCTCGTCAAAAACGGATTGGAGGAATCGAGTTCGACTTCCATCTGAGTCTTCGTGTGTTTTACTTTGCATTACTGTCCTTATAGAAAGACATGAATCCACAGTTCCATTTACTCTATCCAATCACCATCGGCAGATGTCTTGACCAAGTTCTGGTTCTGACAAAATGTTTGATGGGACACAGTGGCGTAGTGATTGTCATCTCGTCAAGAACGGATTGGGGGAATCGAGTTAGACTTCGATCTGAGTCTTCGTGTGTTTACTTTGCATTACTACACTTAGAGAAAGGCATGGATCCACATTTCCCTTTACTCTATCCAATAACCATCGGCAGGTCTCGTTGTGACACAATGTTTGATGGGACACAGTTCCGTCAGATCAGGGATCGTCCCATCTTACTTATACCAGGTAACCCAGTAATACCTTTCGGATATTACTTGGAGAGGAGATGGGCACTGCCGAGTAACCATTCACGTCCTAAAGATACCATGGAGAACAAGCATGTTCCCCGGACATGGTTCGAGATCATGGAACAAATAACCAAAATAGTGGAGATGTGAAATTATCAAACATGGTTTGGCAACAGCTTTTGAATAGTGGTCGTAACCTGAAGCCAATTGGTCGTGGGTTTAGTAAAACTAAAAGCAGATAAACCATGTGTTATCTACAAATACTAGAACATTGGCAAACTGTCTCCTTGGTGTCAGTGGTCTTCTGAATATCTCTTGTGTTATGACACTATCAGTAATCGGATTGCGTCGGTCTGAGTTGCTCAACAATCATCCTTTGTGGACCAAGCTCCTGGCTTTACAAAAGAGGCTTTGGGATTTGAAAATGCTGTATTGCATGCTCAAGGCACAGAAACTTTGTCACAGACACTACGTCTCATGTTGTACGCTTCCAAGCAAATTGGTTTAGAAATAGATTCACCTTAACCCGATAGGGACACTACTTACGGAGATCACACACAAACGAGCATACACATACAAGTCCCCAGCGTTTCAGCTGGTGTTCTGTATTTAAAAGCCGAGCATATCCGGGTATCAGGCCATGGGATATCTTTTGGTCGAGTCTTTCCGCCGAGTAGATGATTAATATAGTATTATAGTTTGCATGATAGCATAAGCATGGAAAACAAACACGTTATACGTGCTAGGTAAGAAGATAAGCAGACAAATATTAACTCACCACCCGCAAGGATATAAAGAAATCATCAATTCTTTTTTAAAAAGCATTAAACGAAACAATTATAATTAATTTTCCAAATTTCAGAAATCAGCTATCTTCATGATTTGATAATAATGTTACGTTTAATAAAAGGTTTCAGCTGATCAACTCTCCGACCCTCCTCAGATGAGAATCGCACCTGGAAATCTTCAGGAGATTTTCAAATACATGTTTTAAGCTATATAAAATATAGTTTGATAAAATAGTTTTATAA
>VCCN01005510.1:3374942-3389643 GCA_006491835.1 Architeuthis dux
GACCTGAGTAGTTGAACCACAGGACGTGAACACTCCGGCCGCTATATATATATATAAGTGTGTATTTGTGTCTGTATTGGGTCTGTTATCAATAGTCGGATTCCATTGAATTAGTTGCCCGTAATAACCAAAAGCTGATAGAAATCATTCATGTCTTTTTGCTGGAGTAAACGCGATACGCAACAATGACTGACTATAAAGTCTTACCGAGATTGCTATCATTCGAGTTTGCTTAAAATCGTAACCCTATCCACATCTGAAATAAGCATTCAACCCGGTAGAGATAGGTAATAATAAAAATGGAAATAGTCTGACTTTTCTGTTCCTTTGAGATTGTTATCAAAGACCAGTCTGTTTTGTCTGCTAGGAATATCTTCTCAAGTTTGTTGTTTCTTGCCAACTTTCTGTTAAGGCGAAACGCTATAGAGTGAAGTCAACTGAAACCTTCTAAGGTGATCAATACGAGACTATTGTAGTCAGGTAGACTTTACTTATTCGAATTATCTGAGCAATCTGCTTATATGTATAAACGGGAGAGCGGGGCTGGTTGTATACAGGAGCAAGTTGTGTTACATTATGGTCAGTGCGACCTGTAAATCGGCTTTAGTTAAAGCTCGCATTAATGGAAGAGGTACCTGCAATTAGCTTAAGTCGGAAGAAGAACATATTCTCAACCAGGCTATTTAGTGTCAAAGGTCGAGCCGTCGGCAGAATTTTAAGAAGATTTTCGCTTGGACATCGCA
Organism: Architeuthis dux; assembly: GCA_006491835.1. Lineage (NCBI taxonomy): Eukaryota > Metazoa > Mollusca > Cephalopoda > Oegopsida > Architeuthidae > Architeuthis > Architeuthis dux. The sequence continues at coordinate 3,375,686 of VCCN01005510.1, forward strand.
TTTGATAACAAACATACCGCTAATGGATTCAGAGAGTTTTATCTAGCGAAACAAGTCTGGCAAAACAAAAGCCCATACTAAAATTCACAGTAGGAGTCCTAGATAAGTAAAAAATAATGACGGCTGGAAAAAACAACTTAGTTTAATGATGGATGAGTTGTGTCAGCTTCTCACGGAGCATAGCTATATCTTAAGATAAGTAAACGGAAGTGACGGCAAGTGGACGCGCTAAAGAATGACACGTGGTTGGGGGCAGGGGACCAAAAGGGGTGGACCATAGATAGAGATATCAGCAAGGAGCGCAGCCAAGGAGGCGGGGGAAAATCCACACGCAGGTTTAAAAGGAGCCCCTTTTTGATTATCAAGCAGAGGGCAGTAGACAGTACAGGGGCAGTCAGGGAAGTTAACACCGGCACATGTGGCCTCGACGCGTATGAATTTAAGTACCCGTGACCAACGCTCACGTAAGTTTATCAGTCCCTTTCTTTCTTTTGTTCCGCAAGCAAATCGGCCATGCATTCTTTCTCCTTCGGTGGAAGAAATGTAAAAATTGTTCTTGTATATGTTTTGAAAACTGCTGGATGTCGCCGTATACCCGTGTGCGGAAATAAACATACACTAGACAATACGAGACTTGTTTGTTTCATCGTTGAGTGCACGCTGTCATGTGCAGTTTCTTCCTGCACCGGCTAACCGGTCTGCATGCTATTAACCTGGTTACGTAACCGTTGTCTTTAGTTTCAATATGTAATGACGAATGGCGCTCAGTTTCTCGTCGTGCGCAGGCGTCAACATGGACCGTATTGATGAGGTACATTTTGTCGGACAGCGTTCCTCAAAACTAAACAAAAATAACGATTTTGGACACCTTGAGTAAGTATTCGCCTCTACCAACATTTGTATAGACCTTGTAGAAGCCACAGGTCAATAAAACTTGCTTGATTATCTGAAACGGATGGCTTTATACTTGAATTGTGTGTAGACTTTGCTTTCTGAGAATTCAATTGTATGGCCTCAATTACGTCGGGAAATAAAATGGTCGCGTCGGGGCTAGTTTTTACAGCTGGTAACAACTTGCCCGTCATAAAATATGACTGGACAAAAAGCAACAGGCGTAATCAAAACCCCTGAGGCATTGCGACCGTTTAGAAAGGCTAGTTCAAGAAAGACGCAACGTGGTAGCAACAAAGAAAAAGCAACACAGCTATACTAACTGACACACCTGAAGATGAACTCACAAGAGTCCCTGGACCAAAAGAGCAAAACCAGACAAAGGAACCTGGACATTAAACAGTTTCTGCTGGAAATGGGAGAAACAGAAAGGCCACAACAGATTGCTGATGTCTTGCATGCGGTGAAAACGGGTCCAAATGGGAGAAATGGGTGCAGTGTATTAACTGTAAAGATTGGGCCCATGAGGAATGTACAGATGGGGAAGATTCTGTAGGCCACCTCTGTGAATGAGATAAACTTTTGTTTATTTTCCTCAATGTTCTTGATAAACATTGCAAACTCTTAACAGAAGAAATTATTTTGTGAAGCTTCTGAATGGGTGAGTAAATGAGTAGTCACCTAAGGAATTCGTTATTTAAAGAAGAAAATTAGTAACGGCCTACCCCATGTCATGTAACAACATGCCCCGCACATGGGGCCAGTTGTATATAGTTACTATAAACGACAACTTCTGTTATATCTCGCGAATAAAGCAATGTATCATTTTACTGTTTGGTGATTATGAAAATAAACATTATGACCTTCTCACAGCAGACATCTAAAGAAGTTACATTTTGTAGTTTTTTTTATTGGGGAGCAAAAATAGTAAAATCGTAACATTTAGCCCCGCTCTCCCCTACATTTGTGTGTAACAATTTCAAGCGAGATCACTATTAAATGCTAATTATACAGTTGTCTCTTTTACTTATTTATTCCCAAATGCCTAAAAATCCGTCTTCATTCTGGTTGAACATAAACAAGAAAATGTAGAACAAAATAATCTTTTGATATTTTACACACAATGCAATTGCCAATTTTTAAAAATAGTTCCGTCATTCTTGAAGGCATGGGTAAACTAGTTGAAAAAATAAATGTATTTTTAGTTTTATTCAACCTCGTAATGAACTTATACATAGAAACCTATTCATAGAACTGTTTTATTTTTAGTGTTTTTTAAACGTACCTTTAGAAATGAGATCATAGGTTTTCAAATATAGATTTAGGTAGCTTTAATTTATATTTCGTCAGTTTATAGACAAGGAATGTTTGTAAATTTAAAAAAAAAACTCCAAACGTTTCGGATTTAGCACTTTCAGTTCGGAGAAAAGCGTGAACTTAGCAAGAAAGGTAGACTCGCAAGGTTTTTGTAAACATATGTGAACATATTTTTATTTCATTAGGTACATTTTGTCGGCCGGAAAATGAAGAGTGGGAGAGCAATAAGGTGTGCCCGAGAGACCGTTCCCAACAGGGGACCCGGCCTTGTGCCTTCCAGTCCGCCTGCTGGCTGTATCTGCTTGTCTCGGCTCTGTCCGTCTCTCTGATCTGCTAGCCTGTGTGTGTGTCTCTCTCTCTTATGAGCTTCCATACGCCCACGCCGGTGTATTATTTCCGGTTTCAACATCCAGTTTTTGGACCCCCACGCATATGCATCTTTCCTAAGGTGACCGGGGTCACTTCCACTTCTGCCAGGGTGTTGGCCCGGAAATGATTTCCCGTGGCAGTATATAATAACATTTCGGTCACACTTCTGACTCAAGATTTAAAATTTAAGGACATAAACTATTGATCTTTAAAAGAAAGATTTTAATCCAGCATTGTAGTGATTGCGCGTTATGACGATGCAACACATGAGGCGACTTACACGCTTGTTAATAATATGCGTATATGTACCAGACGACATAAGTGTAAAAAAAGGCTTCATATTCTTGTAGCTCGTATCCTAAAATCAAATCCCCCCAAATACATCTTTTTCGGTATGGCCTTTGGGATGTTGAATGTATTAAATAAGCGATGAATGCATTCAGACCAGTGAAGAATTTCGCTTATATGTTAAAACTATCCTTGGCCTTTGGGATTTTAAATGTATTAAATAACCGATGGATGCATTCAGACCAGTGAAGAATTTCGCTTATATGTTAAAACTATCCTTGCCATGGTGTTTAATGAAACAGACATTAGCAAAATATTGCTGCCTTAATACACACCATGTATTTCTCATATAGATCCATTATGTCCAGCCCATCGTTGATCTTTAGTTTGAACTTCCCATTTCCGGTATCATTTGGTTACACTTGTGTTTGACGTTTTTTCACATGTTTGCTTTCAAGAGTCTGATCCTCCCCGAGTGATCTAATATTATGGCCCTGTGCCATTCACCGTGAAATTGTGGTTAATAGGCTAGTCTTGCGTAGTGACTTTATAACAAAGTGCCACACATCAGTGGCCTTGTGCCAAAGCCAAGTTGAGTTTAGTAAATACGACTGGTCGTTAAGCTCGTCTTGCAGACCAGTGCGTTAATGGAGTGACTTCGATCCTCACTGGTTACTCCATGGCTCTTGCCTTGTGCAAAACTAAGATAAGCTCAATAAATATCTGGTCACCTACCGTAGCCTGATTGTTAACAAATTCATTTCGTAGAGATTATTATATTTGCTACATTAGCGAAGTGTATCCTTACCAAGTGCCAGATTATGCTAAGCTAATCCTAGAAACAATTGTTGGTCATCTCACTGTTTACGGGTTACAAGACAGTTTCTCAAACCGTGGTTACTGAAGTGAGGTCGATTCTCACTGAGCGCGCCACACTCGTTCCTACCAAGGTTAGACTAGTAAATATCAACAACTTATATTGGAAGCCGTGTCGCGGAAAAAATCTCAGCATGTTAGCTAAGCAGACAATAACAACTGTACTGAGTTCGATCTTCACTGGTGCCTCATATTAGTGGCCCTGTAGCATAGTAGAACAAGCTTAGTAAATATCCATACTAATAGAACTTACTTGCAATTTAAGATTGTAAATCTTCTGCACTGCTGGAACGTCTGGATTGGTTAATACCAAGTGTATTTCCTTCTCTGGGATAACTTCCTTACACTTTAATATAGTTCCTCATTTCATTTCACGAACGTAGATTCCAGAATTGGATAGACAAATGGATATTTAATATTGTAAACCAACCATTACATTTGAACCGAAGAAATCCGTTATATTTATTACTAATATTCCAATTGAATAATGGATGCCTTTCTCTGTTCTAAAAATGTAATTATGATCCCGCTACATTCTTATTGATGACGCTTCGCCGTAGGGTAATGGTCTCGCTGATGAATTAATAATGAGTAGTGAGTTCGATCCTCACTGGGTGCATCACACGTGTGCCCTTGTGCCAAAACTAGGCTAAGCTTAGTAAATAACGATATTTACGCAGCACAGGTTTTCTCGTCGTGGGGTAATGGTTAGCCATCGGGTCTTGAAGATCAGTACTACCGAGTAGTGAGTACGATCCTCACTGGGTGCCTCATATTTGTAGCATTGTGCCAAAACTAAACTAAGCCTTGTAGCCTATGTAGCTTCGCCGTTGGCTGATGCTTAGCGAGTTAGTTTAGTAGACCATTAATCCTAATTAGTGAATTTGATACTCACCGGATGCCCCATGATTGTGACCTTGTGCCAGAACCTAGCCATGCTTAGTAAATAAGTAGAGCGCCTCATCGTTTGGTAATGTTTAGTGAGTAAGTCTAGTAAATGATTACCTCTGAGTAGTTAGATCGATCCTCACTGGGTGCCCCATACTTGTGGCCTTGTACCAAAACTAGGCCAACCGTAGTAAATAATTAGGACGCGGCACCGTGGGGTAATGTTTAGCGAGCTAGTCAAGAAGATTATTACCTCTAAATAGTAAGTTCAATACTCAGTTTGGGCCCCATACTTGTGATCTTTTGTCAAAACATAGCTAAGCTTAGCAAATACATATATTCTTATTGATATTTACTGGGTTGGCTCAGTGGTTGAGACAACGGACTGTTCTATTGGTTTTTGGAATATGTTTCAAGATTAATGATTGATTTTGCACATAATTATTTAAATTACATATGGCCCTTACCAGTGACGTAGCTAGAGATGTGAGGGCATGGGGGCTTTGTTCCTTGGGGGCCGCGGTTATTGTATAATGTCAGTATAAATGCAATAAGTGACCAACCTACTCCCAGCACCCACCCTCAGCTACGCATCTGGTCCTTACGCTGCAAACTCAGGGAAGATCAGACCTTTGAGATGGACTCATAGCCTTCCACTTTCATATGATTGTTTAAGCATTTTAGTTCGGATGCTGACTTGGCCTCATGTTTTCTCGTTAAGTTAAATAAATAAACTCGAATTTATCTTGAAACTAAACAGACATATTTGAGGTCTAAACTCATGGCCGAAATAGTTACGAATTCAAATACAGTTAAAAGCCAGGATGCCGTAGACTTATTTTTGAGTTAGGCAGGCCTTCTCAACTCGGAAGATTGCCTCACGCCAATGTTCCCCTCCTAAACTTTGGCTGTGTGGCGTACTAAGTTAAATGTATTGGGTTTCAACCAGTATGGGTTCGATTCTCTTATATGGCGAGTGCATTGTTGGTCAGAAGGTGAAATGGGCGTCACATAGTTTTGGAATTGAGAATTAAATTTTCATTTCTGAATTGCATGATCGTACATTTGACTAATGAAGGAAAGGAATCCACTGAGTCTCGTTCTGCTCCAGCATTGACGATATTGTATTGCGATCATAATATACTGTAGCGCGATCATACTATATTGTAGTGCGATCATAATATATTGTAGTGCGATTATAACATATAGTAGTGCGATCATAAGATATCGTAGTGCGATCATAGTATATTGTAGTGCGATCATAGGATATCGTAGTGCGGTCATAATATATTGTAGTGCGATCATACTATATTGTAGTGTGATCATAATATATCGTAGTGCGATCATAATATATCGTAGTGCGATCATAATATATTGTAGTGCGATTATAACATATAGTAGTGCGATCATAAGATATTGTAGTGCGATCATAAGATATCGTAGTGCGATCATAATATATTGTAGTGCGATTATAAGATATCGTAGTCCGATCATAGATATCGTAGTGCGATCAAACAGAATGTTCAACAAAGCTACCCGTTGCAAAGCCACGGACGTATCAGTGATGTCCAAATTAGCACCAGAACGGGCTTATTTCAAATAAGTTCTCACTTATTCGGTTTTCGAACAGCGGACAATTCCGGGGAGTGCCTAGCCAATAATTTTGTCGAAATGGCCTGCAGCCGATTATGAAGCAGTATATTTTCGATTATAGTGCTCAGGAGGAATTTGAAGCAATGGTCTTTTAAAACTTTTGGAGTGTCTGGAGAATATCAATACAGAAAGAAATATAGATATACTCTGCAGAAGAGAAGAAGAAAGAAATTGCACTTGTGTTCATCGAAGAGCAAAACTACTCGAGAATTCCAAGTAAAAACGTTATTAACTTACTCACATGGTCATCTTAATCCTACTGCATATATTTGCAGCAACAGTGGGTGAGCATAAGTCTGGAGTTTGGCTAACGAGTAATTATCTAAATGGCCTGCAGCCGATTATCAAACAATAGATTTCCATTCCGTGTGTGTGGAATACTTTCTAACATTGGTTCTTGAAAACTAAGGTGTTTCGAGAATACAGAAGATACATACATATTCTACATAAGAAACTTTTAATATTTAATGAAGGTTATTTTGATAAAGATAGTACCCTTTCCATGCAGGATAGGGTTTCACGATACGTAACAAAATAAGTGAGTATCACAGGTCCAAAAAGACATTAAGCGACTCCGTTGGTCACATCAGTCTCCTGTACTTTTGATATGAAGAAATAAGGAGAATATTCCAAAGAGTTTCCATAACAGATTTGTTTAGTGTTTGTAATACCAACTTATCAGATATCCCACAAGAGAAGTTTGTAAATTTGATAGATTAAAACAAAAAAAGAATTATATATATTTGGTGATTGCAAGGTTACTTTAATTTCCAAAATAAATTATTGAATTGTTGAGATCGTTTAAGGATAAAAAGATCTACTTTTCTCATGTTTCTGTATAATCATTTTAAAAGAAAGAAAAAAATCATTCTTGCTAAACATAATGTGTTAGCCGGATTAGAAACCATTTTGATAAATTACACCATGGCACGCGATTTTTCTTCCTGGGTAGTAAGTGTTATTTTCTGATGGCTTATGTGCAAAAGTACAGAAAATGCAAATTATTCCCTTCAGACTTTTCTTTTGTGATCAGGACAGTGATATTATATGTAATTGTTTTTCTTACTTTATGTAATTGAAAACGTGAGAAATTCCCCGTTGTCCAATTGGTAATAAATAGATTTCCAATTATCACTGTACTGGTTGCAAAAAGCAGAGTTTGAAAGGAATATTAGCCATGTTCTATACTTCTCAGACATAATCATAAAAAAATAACACTTATTACCCAGGAACAAAAAGAAAAGTGAAACAGAGTTGCACAGTGTTAAATGGTTCCGGAATGTCTGAGACTTGTTTATGAGTGAAATTATGAATGAAAATATTAAAACAAACTAAATCAAAATGTGTGAAAACAATATCTTCGCAGACGGGGTTTGTCAACAAGAAACTAATTTCAACGTATCTCTAATAAATAACTCAATAATATACGCCAACCTTTTTTTTCTGAATGCTTACGGGAAAGGTGTTTTACCCATTGTATTGCTTTGTTCAGACTAATTCTCCTCTCTTTCGTTGATGACTTGTTATGACGTCTAGGTCGCTGTACTCTCCAGCCTTCCTAGGGTGTCTGATTTATTAAACTTGAACCTTGTTCTTATGGGGAATACACGTTCCGTTCCAAACACGTCACATTCGGTGTCTCTGTACATTCCTCGAACTTCAAATATAACATTTCTTTTCTGATCCGTGGCTCCGATATATTATTGATTTCTATGCGTGGCATGATTTCTGATCGCAACCCACACACCTTACCACTACTTCATCAGTCCCCGCTTTACTTTAGTCATTCGTATCACTAACAACTAAATATTTCGAGTGCAATTGACAAATGTGATGATTTAACACGATTTAAGCATATTATGTGTATTGATGTATGTATATTGATTGATGTAAGCATAGAACGTATATCGATGTATTTATATTGATGGATGTACGCATAGAACGTATATTGATGTATTTATATTGATGGATGTAAGCATAGAACGTATATTGATGTATGCATATTGATTGATGTAAGCATAGAACGTATATTGATGTATGTATATTGATTGATGTAAGCATAGAACGTATTCTGATGTATGTATATTGATTGATATACGCATAGTATATATATTGCTGTATGTATATTGATGACTTCATTGGTCTTATACTCCGGTGCTGCTCCCTGTTAATTACTTTGACCGTATCCCACAAACTTTGGCGAGCTCACCTCTCCCACCACATATGATTAGCTATGCCTGATTTCAAAGTTCAACTTTCCGGTGTTCCTTAAGTCTTTTAATAGTCAAAACTTCGTAAAAGAAAGCGATGAAAAACACAGAGTTAGTCCTAACAAAACAATACAATAAGTTGAGCTTTTGTCTGAAAAGCCAATTTTTTAAAAGGCATTCCCGATATTCAATGACTTACATCCTATTCTTAAATAGATAAATTAGGTATCTAAATAGTTATCTTACTATCATCTTTAGATGTATGCTTTATTGCAGTGATCAATAGAGTAGAGAGGATACTATTTGAAAAAGTCCCCTTGGCCCCCAATGAAGTGGGCCCCCAAGATTTATAAATAGTAGTTAACCGACTGAATTTCTACTGACATTATACAGGCATTGGAAAACAGCTTTCTTGTGTGAGTGCTGTCAGATATAGGCTCTGCATACTGAACACCAGCAGGCTTCATGGGTCATCAGGAACAAACGGTGCACATTCTCTCCTGATGACCCCTGAATCATACTGGTGTCCGGTATGCGGAGCCTCCATCTAGCAGCACTCGCACAAGCCAGCTATTTTCCAATACCTGTATAACTTAGGGCACCTCACTGTGTAATGACCAGAAAGCTATTCTAAAGTTCTGTTGTGAAATTACGTTATTATTTGTTGAATTAGCCGCCAGAATACACCTTTGAATATTGTTTAATCTTTCCCCTATCCTCAGAATTTGCTTGGTCACTGTATATGCAACCATTAGACTGAACAAACATTCTGATGCATTTCCTTAATAAATCCTACCTGTGACGCTGCGTTATACATACACGACCAGTGGTATTAATAAAAGTTGCATGATTCTGGCCCAACTATTTGAAAATATAGCGTTTCTTAACTTATCACGAGTTCAAGTGTGACAATTCCCTTTTCTTTACTTTTGGCCGCTTAGGTAATCGTTGTTATTTTGACTTTTGCACCTACTACAGACTTGCAGTTGTTGGCAACGTACCCTTTATTAATACATTTGGTCACCATCCATTGGCCGCCTTCGCACTTGACTCTGTCATTTGTGCCAACTACTTTTTCTGTCAAGAAATGCAATACACACGTGAACAGTCAGAAATATTACGTTGGACGTTTGCCCTGCCAAGAGACCGAGGCATTAATATATGGTTCAGGCATTTCGTCCATATAGATATCGTAAATAAATAACTGAAAAATGTCAGAGCGATAACATTCAATAACCAACTAATAAGGAAACTTTAAGGAATATGCCTCAATTGAATGCATTGATAAGAAAAAATCGATTCGAGATTGTATGTGAGTAAGGCAGACCGAAATCTATACAAATCTACCCATTTAATGAATAGTGTGATGTTATTGGTTCTCTGTCCGTAGCGCTGGACTCTTCCACTCAGGGGTACATATTTTGCTGATAAAAGTACCTGCTACCCACCACTTGAAACTATGGACTCTTCCACTTCCAAATCGATTCAAGATGTTATATGAGAAAGGCAGACCGAAATCTACCCATTTAATGAATAGTGTGATGTTATTGGATCTCTATCCGTAACCCTGGACTCTTCCACCCAGGGGTAAAGACTTTGCTGATAAAAGTACCTGCTACCCACCATTTGAAACTATGGACTATTCCGCTTCCAAATCGATTCAAGATTGTATGTGAGAAAGGCAGACCGAGATCTATAAAAAATCTACCCATTTGATGAATAGTGTGATTTTATTGGTTCTCTATCCGTAACCCTGGACTCTTCCACTCAAGGGTAAAGATTTTGCTGATAGAAGTACCTGCTACCCACCATCTGAAACTATGGCCTCTTCCACTCTATGTATGCATTGATAAGAAAGAATCGATTCAAGATTGTATATGGGAAAGGCAGACCGAAATCTATAAAATCTACCCATTTAATGAATAATGTGATTTTATTGGTTCTATGTCCGTAACCCTGGACTCTTCCACCCACTTTTTTTATCTCTTCTACTCTATGTATGCATGGATAAGAAATAATCGATTCAGGATTGTATGTGAGAAAGGCAGACCGAAATCCATAAAATCAATCCATTTAATGAATAGTGTGATTTTATGGTGCGTTGTCCGTAACTCTGGACTATTCCACTCAGGGGTAAAAATCTTGCTGTTAAAAGTACCTGCTACCCACCATTTGAAACTATGGACTCTTCCACTGAAACGGATGTACAAGTTTTTAAAGAAATCGTTTAACAGAAATTCAAATATATCCGTGATTTTTTTCACGGGCATTAACGTATCATACATATAACAGACCAAGTATGTCAGTAACGCTTTCATAAATTACTGACTGTTCTTGATTGTAATGTATTTTTATAGAAAACTCATTTACAATGTAGCAATGGCAAAATCATTTACAATTTATTACATAATAATAATAATAATAATAGACGACGACGACGACACAACCACTATCCCAGTAGTAGTAGTGATTAAGAAAAAGACTGATACACACCTTAAAAAAATCCCAGGAGATTCATCTTTGGCTGAGATCATGCTAATGGGCACTGCTCACATACTCAGAAAAACTCTCTCAATTCAATAGCCACCCCCAAGCCTTATACCCAACTTATGTGTCCCTATGTGAAACTATTTCTGTATTTTTTCACATGAACTCTGTGTTTGTTAAGGTTGTCTCCCTCGCCCTTTTTTCTCTTTTCCACCCGTTCTCCGTTCTGTCTGTGCCCAGTGGGTAGAAGGCAAACGAATGATATAAGAAAAAAGAAATGCTCAATAACTTCCTAAGAAAACCTTCATTTGCCTTAGGTCTCAGGTGGAAGACTTGGTATATGATTGTAAGAAAACGCAAATCAAGGAAATACTACTACTACTACTACTACTACTACTACTACTACTACTACTACTAATAATAATAATAAAGCAGCAGCAGCAGCGTCCTTTCTCGGAAACCTCAATTGCAGTAAAAAAAAGGCCTATTAAAGAAGAAAGTGCAACTTGTCAATAAAGTTTGTTTTACAAAACAAAGGACAGGAGCTACAGTTATGAAGTTTATTTATTTACTGAGTTCATATCATTATGAAAGTCTCGAAACAAGAAAGCTTTTGTCTGTGGCTTAAAGCCTCCTAATGTATGTATATTCCGGATATCATAGCGGAATTGATTCCAAAGTCTGGGTGCTATATAGCTGAAAGCCCTGCGTCCATGAGTCGTATTCATAAAGACAAGTTCAAAAATGAAACCATCTAAATATCAGATGTTAATGAGAGTACGGAGTTCATCAGGGCACATGTCTTGCATACCTCTGTTCATATAGAAAATTATTAGCTCTGCCAATGACGTTGCGGAGGTATATGTATTCGGTCGCGTCCGCCTTTTCTTCCGTCAGGCATTCCTCCTGCCTCTCCGTCTGCCTGTCCACCCCGATATCACACCTTTTTTTTCCATATACGTATGTATACGCTCATAACTGTCCACACGATATATCCAAGGGTTCTCAATACACTTCAATGAAATGTTGTGGAATGGTGGAAAATAGGCTACGGAAGAAGTGATTAAACTTCGAAGCAGATCCAGGCACACTTACATTCCCTAAGTCATAGTTATATTTCCACACCACATAACATCGCCAAAAGTTAATGTCTGTCCACACGATATCCCCAAAGGTTATCAATACATTTAAATGGAATTCTCCGAAAGGGTGGACAATGGTATATGGAATTTTGCGGCGGATCAATGCACAATTATCTCATATCGTAGTTATAAATCCACACTATCATATTGCCAAAAGTGTATATCTGTACACAAGATATCTCCAAAAGCTCACAAAGAATGTCAATGAAATTGTGTGGAAGGGTGATTACATCTTTGAACGGAACTATGCACAATTACTTCCCCTGAGGGCTTTGTAGTTTGAAACAAATTAATTATAGTAAGTTCGTTAGCAATATATTTACATTATATATGTATATAGTGATATTTTCTATAGTTTTGAGAAGGGTCATTAATATTGAAATGGTTCTTCGGACGATTGAACTCCTTCTTGTTATTTGTGTTGTAAACACGACGTTTCGTGGAAGCCACATCGGGTTGAAATCCGCACTTGTCTGGCTAATGCATTTAGTCGATATTTTGATGTGAGCTGCCGCTTTGATTTTTCTCTGCTTCCAACAACGTTCTCTGTCGATAATCTGGACTTCCTCCCAAAGTGGAAGATGCTCGCTGTTCTCTCTCCAGATGTGGTCGGCCATAGCAGATGTATCTATCTCGCCCCTGATTACGGATTTTACACCTGAAGAAGGCCGAAGAATGGATCGGCCGAAACGTCGTGTTTACAACACAAATAACAAGAATGAGTTCAATCGTCCGAATAAATATTTCAATATGTATATAGTGGTTCTGCATTGTGGGTGAGTGAGTGGCGTATTTCCAACCGGGGTTTCTGGTCGGTGTTCAAGTCTTAGGTTTTGGCCGTTTGCCGAATCCGCTTCAAATCAGTCAATATAAATAAAATAAAGGAAATGACAATGAAAGAAAAAGATAGAGAAACGCATAAGCAAACCAACAAAAATGAAAAATAAAGATCAAATGGTTTCTGGGTTTTTTTAGTTAAAGAAACCAAGCTAAGGAAATAAATCCGAAACAAAAGTACGAAGAGAGGAGATACAAAAAACTAGAATAACTCCCCGAGAAACAACGTACGAACTGAAGAAGCTAAAAAAATCTTGAGAAAGGTGAAAACATTGGTGTGGTGACTTATAGATGACGTAAACAAAAACATTACTCGTTACATTGGTTTGAAACAGATCGTGTTTTTTCTTTCGACGAAAAGCTTATCCTCTTCGAGTGCTGGACTTAGATTTTCTTCTTTTTCCTCTCTGAGTATCTGTACGTTGTTACCATGCAATAAACTACACTACAAGTATTACAAAAACTCAAAGTGTCATGTTTTAGCAAAGGAAAGCCAAGAACAAACACTATTATTTTTTGCTTTCAACTCCGATAGAAATAAACAGAAACTGTGATATTTCTAGCAAAGTGATATCGGATAGAATCATTTCTAAAATCATCAGTTGTGTTGATGGCTAATCGGCACAATGTACGGAAGGTTTTGATTGATTGTTTTGTTTAACGGCACATCGACTCTTGGTGGGTCATTTAGTGCCAAATTCAGTATGAACCGACTGAATGTAGGAAAAGTGGTCCCGATTGTATATGATAAAGTTTCACGCCCTCGCTAACTCGATGTTGAAAACGGCGCACAAATAAAACGAAATAAGAGAATTACTGAAAGAAAAAACAGAAGTAACCCCTCAAGTCTCTAGTCACGGGGACATAGGATCCCCCCATCCTTTATCATATACAATCGGGACCACTTTTCCTACATTCTGTCGGTTTATCATACTGTCACTTATTGAAATTTGATATCGCAATTAAGAACCTAGAATGCCCATTAACATATCTTGTTATT
>VCCN01005510.1:3492675-3505772 GCA_006491835.1 Architeuthis dux
CTGGACAAATTTGTTTTGTCAACAGCAGTCTAGTAAGTTCTGGAAAAATTGAGATACTACTTAACAAATGTATATCTATAGCCAGTTTTGCTCGATCTGAGAAAATATTTAAAAGCAAAAGAAAAGTGATGATGAAAATACACGACTTGTTCAATAAGAGAAAAAATAATTTATCAAAAATGCTAGTGTAAATGTAATTAATAAAACTTAAAAAGTAATGATTTGCTTTTCAGACAATTTTCTAATATACCAATGATCAGTTCTATGTGTTGTTGTTGATATTTATTTGCTACATAGCAGATGAGTTGAATTGGCCGACAAATTACCCGTGAAGGTCTACAGTTTATCTGAAAAAAGATTTGGCTACTAATTTACAGTTTAAAATAGCAATTGCCTGCCTCATTATCTGAGACGACTTCTCTCTTGTAATGCGTTTAGAACGCGGAGATGTTTCAAAGTAAACTGTGTGTATTCTTTTTTCACTAAAGCCCTAACCGTTCATAGTAGAAACTAGAGATTTTGCACACACATACCCCTCTCAATGAGAAAGGAATATTCTTCTTTCCTTTTTAAATCCCCCCATAAATAGATTTTAGAATGCGGTTCACTATGCAATGTAAGTTTATGCTAAATTGTTCACTAGTTTTTTGAAAATTTATACCGTTTTTAGTGATCACAGGCCAACAGCAGTCGAGAGAAGTAACTTTTAATTGATCACCCCAACACATCATATATGGGTGATTCATGATTTCCCTTGGAATGTTAGTTTGTTTTTTACTTTTGATATTTTTTAAATTATTGTTTAAATTCGCATTTATACTACGTCATCAGAACATACCATTCTATTTTACAACGTCAGTTGCGTCCTTTAGCGTGACAGAGCACCAACAAGCATTGCTAATTATTATATGTGTGGATTATTCTTTAAATTCGTGTTTTTACTACGTCATCAGAACATAAAATCCTAATTTACTACATCAGTTGCGTCCTTCAGCGAGACAAAGCACAAACACGCATTGCTAATTATTATGTGCGTGGATTATTCTTTAAATTCGCTTTTGTTCGTTTGAACAATACTCATTGGACACATGAGCTTACACCAATTTAGCATATTTGAATTTAGTCCCAAAACGTTATATTTATTCAATAATCCTAGCCATCAACATAGCCACCTGCAGACTCACTATTTCATAGAAAGAAAATAAAACGAAGTTATAGATAATGATCCCAAAGAGAAAATACAAAGATATGATCCGTCGTATAAAAAATGCCATAGGACAAGCTTGGCTCTGCTCCTACCTCTACTTCCTTGCGTAATTCTGCTATAAATGTATGTAAGACTTGCCAGTTTAGCAAAGGTGGTAACACACCAGGCTAGAATTCACCATATCGCGAGTTCAAATCTCGGTGGTGAAATGCTAATTGCATATATCAGTTTGCACCCCTATTTTGGTGAGGATTGTTCCTGTACTTGTTATATGGGAAACTCTGACTTTGTCCTGGAGTTTGACAATAATACGATTGTGAACAAAAAGATTATTTCTTAGAAGCAGTTGCACATATTCTTTTAATTTTTAATTTTAATATTTTGATATGCAATGCATTCAGAATTAATTTTATTTTGTAATCTTTGAACATTCCTTGGGGTTGACGACGAATTGTGCTAATTCATCGTCGACCAATTAACCGGCGACAAATAGAGATGATGCCATCGAGACCTCCCTATCCAAGTGAACTGTCCGGTCGTGACATCGAAAAAACAGGTCAGGTTAGTCATTCAGTAGAAACCGTCACGTGACCAACGTCTTTTGGCAGCATACCATATTGGAGAGAGATCAATTAACAAATTGGAAAACGGGGTGATCAATGAATAAGTTACTCCTCTTGCCTTTTGGTGGGTAGTGATCACTAAAGAAAGTCTAAATTTAAAAAGAAAATGACAAGCGTGAATGCTACCGGACACAAACTAGGGCCAATTTAGCATAAACTTACAGTGCAATTTCTTTTTCTAGACATAATAACGAGTAAATGTTCAAATGTTCAGCCCTCTAGCTCCATTGGTGCGGCCTATATGCGCGATACATACATACCTAGCCAGCCAGTCATACCTTAATTTTCAGTTTTGTTTGACGGTTTTAAACAAGAAGACAGATATACAGTCATTCTTGTCTCGTCACAGTTGTGACTCAGTTGTGAGCCAGAGAGACCCAGTTGTGACCCAGTTGTGATCCAGAGTGACGAAAGTCACAGGTGGCGAAAAAGGGAGGGTTGGCTGTATTCTTATTCTTACAAGGTTTCCCATTCATCGCAATTTGGACAAAGATTGGCCAGAATGGAACGTGGGAAAAGAGGGAAGGCTATATCATTACATTTGAAATATATGAGATTGTATTCAAATATTCAAATGGTTCGTCGGACGATTGAACTCCTTCTTGTTATTTGTGTTGTAAACACGACGCTTCGGCCGATCCATTCTTCGGCCTTCACCAGGTATAAGATCCGAGTGTGCTGGGTCAAACAGGAATTAGGCATTTATAGCGCATGGTCCGGGCTACCCGCCTTTAAACATAAGTTCTGTTTAACCCATCACACTCGGATGACAACATTTCGGTGGGACATTTCTGTGCCATGAACCGGCCTGGTCGCCAACCTCGCTGCGCCATCGCCTTTTCTGAGACTGCCCGGCTAAAGGCCGCTGCAACTAAAACATTTGAAAGTTAAGCATCCGTGTTTCTCATAGAACATCGCCCAATAACCGTGGCCATGGTTCAACCTTTTGGAGAGTACGTATACGTTTCCCACTAAAAATGTACATAATTAGTTCTCGTCTCTTTCTGAATTCTTGACGAATGAATAATTCAATAAGTTTTAAAAAAACACTAGCTTTAAATTTCGTTTCTCAAATACTGTGTCGTCCTTCCCGGAAGCCAAAAAAAAAGTGAAAGTGATTTGATTTAAATGATTTGCAGAATGATTTGCTCAACGCCAATACTTTTTTAAAGACTGACTCAATTTTGGAAGTGTTAATACGGTTATTGTTAAACACAGGTCCAAGTCGAGGAAGCTGCGTTCTATTAGAAAACGTCAACCAAAACTGTCACCAAAACTGTCAACATAGTTTTCAGTTTTCAATTTGGTCTGTCTTGTCTGTCTGGCTTGACTAGCTATGTATTCATCACGCGCAAAGACCGCATCAGTGGAGCTAGAGGGCTGACATATTTGAACATAGACTCTTTATTGTGCCTTTAGTAGGGGGTTACATTTGCAATGTCATTTTATGCTAAAGTGGCCTTTTGTTATAGTGTCCGACAGCACTCGCGCTTGTTTTATTTGAAAATTTAGACTTTTTAATTTTTTTGTTTTTTGTAAATCCCCTCACACCAAAATAGGTTTTTAGTGGGGAGTTCAATTTGTAATGTAAGTTTATGCTAAATTGGCCCTTTGTTAGTGTCCGACAGCATTCACGCTTGTTTTATTTGAAAATTTAGACGTTTTTATTGTTTGTTTTTTGTAAATCTCCTCCCACCTAAATAGGTGTTTAGTCAATTTAAAACATAAGTTCATGCTAAATTGATCCCTTAATTTGTGGACATCAGCATTCATGCTTTTTTTCTTCTTTAAGATGTCTTTAGTGACACTGCCTAACAAAAGGCAAGAGGATTACTTATTCATTGACAACCCCTTTTCCCTTTTTGTAATTGATCATCCTCAACACAGCATGCTGCGAAAGAACGTTGGTCACATGACGGTTTCTATTGAAATATTTCTTTTGACTTTCGGTGATAACGAGTCAGAGACCTCTATTTGAACTCAATGAACAGCGGCATCGGAACTACGTGGACGTAGTAGACGGATAAGAAAAGATGGGTAGGAAGCTTGAAACACGTTGTTAACCCTTTCAAAGTAACCTATTAACATTACCCCGTAGACTAAAAGAGATCTCCTGTTGGGTAGTGGGATGAGTGCCCCGGACATGGAAAAAAGGAAGACTCGAAGTTGTTTGTAAAAATATGTTTTGTCGGCCGGAGAATGAAGAATGTAAGAGAGATATGGAGAACCGACAGTCTGTCCCAAACAGGGACACCAGTCTCGTGCCTTCCGGCCCAGCCTAGGCGGTCTGCCTCTCTGTTCTGCGTTCCGAGTTTCTCCCCGTCTCTTGAGCTTCCGTCTCTTGAGCTTCCGTCTCTGAGATGTATAGGGTTTCGAACGCCACGCTGGTGTGTTTAACATCCTGGTTTCGGACAACTAAGCATATGCATATTTCCTAAGGTGACCGGGTCACTTCCACTTCTGCTATCATAACACTCCGGGTTATATGTATCACAGAAGTCATAGCAACCTCAGGATATATATGTCCCAAGAGTCTTGAAAAGGTTAATAACAAAATATTTGAAATCGTTTCAACTCAAGAAACGAATGGAAATGACTGCGAAAAATATGCTTTTGGTTACGAATACTCAATTATAAGGAATGAAAGTGAGGACTTGTTGATACAAATTGCTGTGTCTTAATTTTGTTTTCAGAACAATCTGCTAAACTACCGATGTTTTACAATTAAGTTAAGATATTTTTGCAAACGAGTAAACACAATAAAAACCATTCCAAATACATAAACGATTTCTAGATCCACAACATCGAATTTAATTTCCTTAATCAAGCATATATATCATCACCAGTAGCAGCAGCAGTCGTATTAT
This sequence comes from Architeuthis dux, assembly GCA_006491835.1. Taxonomy (NCBI): domain Eukaryota; kingdom Metazoa; phylum Mollusca; class Cephalopoda; order Oegopsida; family Architeuthidae; genus Architeuthis; species Architeuthis dux. Next base: position 3,497,373 of record VCCN01005510.1, read on the forward strand.
GTCCAATGCTGGACAAAGGCCTTTCCTATCCCTTCCATGTCGGCCTAGATTGTGCTAACCTCTGCCACGTCGTACCGGCAAACCTTTCTATTTCATCCCTCCATCTCGTGTCTGATATTTTCCTACTGCGTTTACTGTCCCATGGGCACCATTCGATTGGGCTTTTCCCCCCACCTATTGTCATTTCTTCTTGCTATGTGTTTGTTGCTTAATTATTTGTATACTATTCTTCACCCTAGTCCTCCCTCTGATCCATGTTGATCTTTTTCTATCTCGTTATCCCTAGCATTGCTCTTTCCATGGCTCGCTGTGTTATTCTGAGTTGGTTTTCAGCACGTTTTGTTAAGTTTTATATTTCGCATCCGTTATGTCATGGCTGGTATTGTGCAACCGTTGTATACTTTGCGCTTTAAGAGCATAGGCAAGATGCTTTTCAACATGTCTCTATTCAAACAGGGCGTAATAGGGCTGTTATTACCGAAGTCTCTATCGTCTCCATTCTTGAATAGCAAGATCACTATTCATAGATGTTCTGAGGCACGTTTCTTTCTCAGAGCATTGTGTGAATAGTTGCGCTACTCCTATGCGAAATACCTGCATCTTTGAAAAGGTATGTCATTATGCCACGTCCGGAGCGTCACTATTCTCTAGGGAATGGTCAGTTCTTTTATTTTCGAGGCGTGTAGTTCCTCGTAATATTCCTCCGTCATTATTAACAGCTTGCCACTACCTTTGTTGATTTCGCCTTTTCTGTCTTGCAATGCAAGCATATGTTGTTTGCCAGTGTGATCCACGGCTCGAGCACGTTTCGGACTCATCCCTTTTCTGATAGTCTGATAGTAAATCCTCTCCGTGTTCTCCTTCTTTTTTTCTTGTCTCACTTTTGTTTATCTGTTGATTAAGTTCTGCTCTTTTGGTTTCGCCTTCTTTAGTCTTTATTATATTTCTCCTCATTTTGAATAGTTCTAAAGTTGTCTTTGAGTATTTTCCTGTGTTATTGTTTCAATCGTTTCGCCTGCCATATCTGCTGCTCTTTACTTATGTTTGTAAGATGTTTTCTTTGCCTCTATGCTACATTCGTTATTCCACAAGGCCTGTAATCTGTTTTGTACCACTACTCGAACATCGGTAATGCTCTCAATTTTACTGGGGCATGTTTTCTTCTTATAAATCATTTTGTTCATTTCTTTTTTTAAAGGCAAATTGAATTCTGCCTGCTACACCTCTATGGTCACTTCCTACAATTACCTTTGTTGATAACCTTTGTTGTTCCATTTGGACTTTTCCAAGTAGATTTGCGATCTTCTAGTTTTTGGACAAATATGTTTGTTATGGTCATTCTGTATCTCTTTGTGGAATTTACTAGCATGTCCCCTCTCTCGTTTCTCTGCCCTACTCCAAATTCTCCAGCACTTGATTCCCCATCTTTTCTTTTCACTACCTTGGCATTGAAGTCTCCCATGGGTGATGGGAGACTTCAATGCTAAGGTAGTGAAAAGATAAGATGGGGAATCAAGTGTTGGAGAATTAGGAGATATATAGATAGATAGATAGATAGATAGATAGATAGATATAATTTGGTTTATGGCGATGTAATGGTTTTATCTTCATTTAGTCTGCACACTATCTTTTATTGATAATTTTTCTGTTTCTACAAGTGTGTTTTATATATGAGCTGGTATCTCCAGCAGCGATCGCCGTCACTGACTGACATGGCGAAATGCTAGCTACGTCTCTTGCTCAGTGTTGTCAATTTAGATCTTACCGAGCTATGTCCCTTGCTAAATGTTGCCAATTTTACATGTTTTACATCGAAGTCTAAATGTGTTGGTTGCATCAAACGTTGCTATTTAGATGATTCTTAATGAAATAAGAAATGTTTTATTTAATTTATAATAATAAAATAAGTAATATTCTTAATAGATTAAGTAATATTTTAATGAAACAAATGTTTAAGATTAAAGTCACATTTAACTTATTAATAATATGTAATATATTTCCTAGATTTTAGATACATATCTAGAGAATCTAAGTGTTTTAAGATGTTTGAATAAACATTTAGTAAACTTGAAAATAAAATTGGCAACACTGCCCTTGCTAGATCTTCACACAGGAATATTCTCTTCTGAAATAAGGTGGAATCTTATTATTAGCCAACAAATACCATATCTATTTAGACGAAGCACAATATATGTTTGGGTTTGAACGTTTTGTCTTTTTAAGAAATCTAATATAGAGCTAAACACGCGGCAGTCGAACCTTTTCTGCGACAGAGGAAATAGCTAAAAACCTAGGCGTCACATGTCTGCAGATATTAAATCAGAATATTATATTACAACATTATTTTTCACTTTTTCGAAACAGCCACAGACATGTAGAGCTTAATTGGAAAACGGAACTTCCAAACTTTACAGACCTGGAAGTTATATATTAACAGTGTCTGGTTAGTCACTCAATAGAAACCATCACATAACGTATTTTGGCAGCATGCTGTGTTGGGGGTGATCAATTAAAACAAGGAAAAAAGGGGTGGTCAATGAATGAGTCACTTCTCTCGCCTTTTGTTGGATCAGTAAAAAGTCCAAATTTTCAAAGAACATACGTGAACGCTGCCGGACACAAACTAAGGGACCAATTTAGCATGAACTATGACTTACGGATGCGAAACATGGAAGTTAACAAAACGAACTGAGAACCAACTTAGAATCGCAGAGAGAGCCATGGAAAGAGCAATGCTAGGGATAACTCTAAGAGATAGGATAAGATCAACATAGGTCACAGGGAAGACTAGAGTGAAGGATATTATACAAATAATTAACCAGCAAAAATAGAGATATGCTGGTCACAGCAAGAAGAGACGACAATAGATGGGGCAAAAGACTAACCGATTGGTGCCCATGGGACAGTAAACGCATTAGGAAAAATCTAGACACAGTATGGAGGAATGAGATAGAAAAGTCTTCCGGTAAGACATGGCAGTGTTTAACACAATCGAGGGCGTAATGGAAGGATTTGGGAAAGGCCTTTGTCCAGCTTGTGATGGCTGATGATGGAATTGCAGATTGAACTCTCAAAAGAAAACTTAGTTTGGTGGGGAATCTAAAAAAAAGAAATGTGTATAGACATAATAAGAATGTTTAAATTGTAAACCCGTTAGTTCCAGCGGTGTGGCCTGCACGCGTGACATCAGAACGCTAGCCAGAATAAAGGGTTTATAACGGTTTTCTAGTCATGAGTTATCTGAATTTCTCAGAAGAAGTATTGTCATTATTATTTATTATTTATTAATTTTACTTTCATCTTATTTGTTATACTTCTCATTGCAATGCTCAGTTAATGTTTTAAAAAAAGTGTACGATCAGTATGGATTCGAAAATAGATAATGAGCCCACGACGAGATTTGAACTAATATCCTGTAATCTTAGAAGACAGTCATAGCCTTAACAGTTTAGTTTGCGTTTTATGTAGATTATATTCTGAAGATGGTGGAATAAACTTCGAAATGATAACAAAAACAACGACAATCTCAGTCTGTTCATACTTATCTAGCTATCTATGACATTTTGAAAGTGTTGGATAGACTGATCAGACTGAAGTTGAATAGTCTGGGGAATACTATCCTATACTATTTCCCTGGTCGTTTGCTACGCCGGATTTGCAACTCGATGATGGCACTTGTCATGCAGCAAATCACCTGTTGAATTCCTTGCCTAGAACATTTATAATTCAATGCGTCATTCAACGTGCCAATTGATCACTGTAGCGTTGCCTTTTTATAGCTTCTCCATATTCCAGCAATTTCCAAAAAGATATACCCTTTTAGTTTCACCAAGTACAGAGAGGATATTTTCCGCAGTGGATTGTATTTAGTTTCAGATGTTGAAACATTTTCGAGATTCTCGTAACAAATCTATCATTCATCGCTGTGTTGATCAATAACAGAAAGACGTGCTTAAACGGTGACCTATTTTCGTTTATGTGTGTGAGACACATCTTTCTTGCTTTTGTTTGTTTCCCAGGGCGTAAAAACAACGTGCTACAGTTGGTTGTACTTGATAGCACACGCATCAAAGAACGGTGGGAGCTTCACATGACGTACGGGTGACTTAATTAGGTTGTTCATTTAGTGTCTCTAATAAGGAAACAAAATTGGTAATTAAGTATAATTGTCTATAGTTCATATTAGCTTGTAATGAACCCCCACCCAGAAGGCAAAAAAAATAAAATCTTCTCATGGTCAAAGTACAAAAAGGGATATATCAGCGGTCGAACCCCTACAGCGCTTGTGGCGCCAGTTTTGATCGTCCGGAATTTTACGAAAACGCAATACGGACTCAACCCATGTCGCGAGCTAGTAGATTACGAATGAATGCGAGAACACATTAACTACTCGCCGATCAAAAACAGATGGTTTTGATAGATAAGTAAAATTAACGAAGTGAAGAATACAGAAAGATATAATGAGGAGAGAAAAAGAGAAACAAGTCAGATATGAAGGGAACAGGCATACATAGAACCATGGTTTGAGGACAGTCAGTCAGAGAGGATTAGCGTCGCGCGTGTTTCTCGAACGCGTGTGAAGCTAATTAGGCATGACCAAATACGCTTTCTTAGCCTTTCTCTCTCCGTATACGCCTTGTCAAGTTAATCACACGTCTTCTCCCTCGAGTGATGAATTGTAAACAGTGTTGGAAAGAATTTGGAAACTACTGCGACGAAAATAAACATATATACGTTATAAACACGATATTTGCTTTATCATTTTCGGTGCACCCCTGCATCTGCTAATTGTATGTATGCATGTTATTTAATCACAGCCGCTATCCAACACAACGCTTGTAGTATTCCTGTAAAATTATGCAAAAGATGCTGCTGAAAACTTTTACATGAACTTAATGCATTAAAATATTATCGAGTTCTGTACTCATTCAGAAAAGTAAATGCTTACCTCTTCTACTGTAAGAACTCTCACGCATAAATCATTATTTCTGTGTAGAACCGTGCAACATTATGTTGTAGAGTATAGCATCTGTTCTAGGTTGTCGGGGATTATTACGTGAAATAATATCTTTTTCTGTCGTGAGTACTGCACAGAGAAATTGTATAAAAAGTGACGGGTCTTCGTAAAGTTTACAGGATCATTTCTGATTTCAAAGGGAAGCAGAGGTTCCTTTAAGTCTCGAAGTCTGGTGCTTGTAACACACACATAGATACACACGCACACACAAACCCTCATGCGTGTATGCAGACACACACATTCCCAAGCACGCTCATGTACGTACACACGCGCACGCAAACACACGCACACACAAACACATGCACACGCGCGCACACATACATGCACACATACGCACGCACACACACACACACATACACACACATACTCAAAGAAGCGCAACCACACACGCTAACACAAGCACACACATACCCTCATACGTGCATGCGGACACATACATGCACAAGCACACACATGTACGTACACACACACACACACATACGCAAACACGTGCACATACGCGCACACAAACACATTCACACACGCACGCACATACGGGCATACACACGCCCACACAAACACACGCTCAAAAACGCACATGCATACACCCGCGAGCATTCACAAACACACGCACATATATACACACATTCACACACATACAAGCACATACATGAACAGTGCCATCCATCATCCGTCGATTTATGTTCGGTTCCTCTTCTTCCTCCCTGTTTGCTCCTCTTCAACTCGATAAGGCTTAAAGTCAGTTTCCACTCGACCCAATAAAATGAGGTTGTCGAGTCAGCATAATGAAAGGGTCGGGTTTAGCCTAGAGCCACACAGAAAAACATTACAGAATCGACAGTCATTCCGGCCTGGACGGCTTGTCGTTACGCAATGCCTTTTGGCAAATTACAGATAATACTAGACTATTAAAACTGAATGAAACACATTGGGCATGTTCAGTGCATTGGACACACATTATTGACTTTCCGTTATGCCAAACTCTAGTTGGTAATTTCTGAATGATTTTCAATAGAGATTTAGCCAGATTTCTCACCACAGACAGCGGTAAACTTAAAGAATATTAGTAGAAATAAATCACCATGAAAGCAAAAGAAACCAGTTCATACCCCGTAATGTCAATTATTCTTTGTGGCCATATGTAAAAGTATGTGTGGAAACGGACACAAAACGTCACACGACGTGATACAAATTGAACCCGTGTGTTCTATATGCTCAAACAAAAATATCATTCAAATGGTTATTCGGACGATTGCACTCCTTCTTATTATGTGTGTTGTAAACACGACGTTTCAGCCGATCCATTATTCGGCCTTCTTCAGGTATAACATCCGATTGTGATGGGTTAAACAGAATTTATGTTTAAATGGAGGGTAGCACTTATAACACGTGGTCCGGGTGTTTCTGTGTCTTTGTCTTGCCAGGTTTAGATTTGTTGAGAAGTGGAGGCCACATCGGGTTGGAAACTGCACTTGTCTGGCTAATGTATTTAGTCGACATTTTGATGTGAGCTATGTCATCCCTTGTAAATGTGGTATTGTCTATACCGGAGAAACAGGCCACCCCCTCAAGGTCAGACTTGATGAACACAAGAAGGCCTTAATCAGGGGCGAGATAAATCTGCTATGGCCAACTACATCTGGAGATAGAATGGCGAGCATCTTCCTGTTTGGGAGGAATTTCAGATTATTGACAGAGAACGATGTTGGAAGCAGAGAAAAATCAAAAAGGCAGCTCACAAATCTAAACCCAACAAGCCAAAGACACAGAAACACCCAGGCCATGTGCTATAAGAGCTACCCCCATTTAAACATAACTTCTGTTTAACCCATCACACTCGGATTTTACACCTGAAGAATGCCGACGATTGGACCGGCCGAAACATCGTGTTTACAACACAAATAACAAGAAGGCGTTCACTCGTCCGAAGAACCATTTAAATATTAATGACCCTTCTCAAAACTATAGAAAAGAATATAATTATTTATACAAAAGAATCATCACACGGTGGTGACAAATAATATTAGGTTCTAATAATTTGGACACATTGTGCAGACCAATCAGGGATGATCGACTGCTTTACAAAATTAAAGGGCTCCAACTTTCCTGATATTTACCCATAGCTGGAGGTGTGGGGAGAAGTGGATTCATGCCTTAGTGCGAAATAAACGCACACAGTCCCAGTCATAGTTTGAGGCCGGTTCGATTTCATTTCCTGTGCCGTTGATCAATAGGCGACTTGCATCTCATTTCAAGCTGAGTGTGTCATTTGAATTCGTATTCTAGACCTACTTGAAGATAACATAGTTCTTCCATCCCCAGAGTCAATTTGTTTCATTTTGGAAATATTTGTTTGGCGATTCCTGTGAGATGAAACAAACCATATTTCCTTCTCTGAACTGTTATCATCAAAGTAACTCATAAATAAATAAAATACTAATTTATCCCAACCAGTTGTCTAGGCGTTGTCATTGAGTGCTTGCGAAAAATGTAATTACATTATTTTCTTTATATGTCAGACTAGTTTACCCATGTCGTCAAAAATAATGGCATATGTAAAATATGTGGATATACACATTGCATGTTATATGTGTGGATAATAGAGATTTGCATTGCAGTGAGCTTGGATAATATAGGGATACACATTGCATTTGATATACGTGGATAATAGAGATTTCCATTGCATAATATTTGACTGTATTGGGGGCTTCCCTTATTCGTATTGTTGCCTTATATACTACGTTTTTTTGTTAGACACTGCCTATTTACGGGACACTGTTCAGGGGACTTACAATTACAATTAGGTTGGTTTTTGCTAGTTCTGTTATTATCGGTACAAAGTAATTTCCTGTTGTGGGTGGTAATTATTTTGCCATGTTGTTAGTACAGCTATAACTGATCTTTATGGTGTTACGGTTGAAGATCTTATTGAGTGGGTTGCTTTTGGGAAAGTGCTTGTCTACTAATCTTTAAAATATTTTCCCAATATTACAGTTCGCTGTTTTACAGATGGGGGGGGGTGAACCAGATACACCTTCTGTTTCTGCTTTTAGTTGTTTTTCTTGGGGCGGGGGTGGGTCCTGGACTAATTTTAGGTTAGTGTTGATGCCAGATTCATCAAAGAAAACCAAACCCCACTATACATTAACACCAAATCTAACCATCCCCCAAACATAATAAAACAAATACCTAGATCAGTAAACAAGAGAATAGCTAGCAATTCCTCTAACACCGAGATATTCGACGAAATTAAAGGCATTTAAACAAGACACTCAGTCTGAGTGCCTTGTTTAAGATCTTGTGTAAGATATATAGACCCATTAGGTCAGATACCTGGGCGAAGTCGAACGTCCCCATAGCCACGTCAAAGGGGGTGATGTGAT
>VCCN01005510.1:3667379-3677647 GCA_006491835.1 Architeuthis dux
GTTGGGGGATATGTGACGTTGTGGGTAGGTTACTGTAACGTTTCAAGACAGGTTGCATTTTGGTCGGGGGATATGTGATGTTGTGGGTAGGTTACTGTAATGTTGCAAGACAGGTTGCATTTTGGTTGTGGGATATGTGACGTTGTGGGTAGGTTACTGTAATGTTTTAAGACAGGTTGCATTTTGGTTGTGGGATATGTGATGTTGTGGGTAGGTTAATGTAACGTTTCAATTGAGTATTCTTCTCAACACAAACTGGCCGCACATCACACACGTTATGGTAACGTAGCAACTGCTGTAGCTGAAAATCCCGCACATTCTGTGAAAAACATCAAACTACATTTGTTTACTTACCAATATGTATAGAAGGTATAACATGACTTTAAATATTTCTTAGAAAATTAGAAAACGTCAAACAGAAAGACTGCCAACCGAACACATAGGTTTCTTCAGTTTCTTAGGTTATTCTGTCTGGCTGGCTATGTATGTATAGGCCACGTGTACAGTTGGCGCCTATGACGAACAATGAAAATAGTAATCATTTACTTCTTAGTATGTCTAAAATCATTTTTTAAAGATTCCAGCACCAAAATAGATTTAGGGAGTTCAATGTACAATGTATATTTATGCTAAATTGGTCTCTTAGTTTCTGTCCGACAGCGTTCACGCTTGTCTTTTGAAAATTTGGACTTTTTACTGATCCAACAAAAGGCGAGAGAAGTAACTTATTCATTGATCACCTCGTTTTCCCATTTTTTTAATTGATCACCTTCAACACGTCATGCTGCTAAAGGACGTTGGTCACGTGATGTTTTTTTATTGGGCGACTAACCTTTAGTTTGCATTATTCTTTTTGAAAGCGACCAACAAAAAGAAAATCCTTGAAAATAACTGGGACGTCTGTTCTTAAAAATAATGAACATTTGAAATGTTATATGGTAATCTCTTTGATTGGCAGTACAATCCAAAGCAATGGAGCTTTTCAAATTTGGAAATAGAAAAAACTATTTGTCACACGGTACCGAAAGAACAAAAGACAAACATTTTGAAAGCATTAATAAGAATATAATGATTTCTAAACCGTTGCAGACAGGTTGCATTTTGGTTGTGGGATATGTGATGTTGTGAGTAGGTTACTGTAACGTTGCAATTGAGTATTTTTCTGAACCCAAAATGGCCGCACATCCCAGACGTTACCGCAACGTTGGGGTAACGTTGCAAGTGCTGTAGCTGAAAATTCCGCACATCCTGGGAAACATATCAAAATACTTTTTGCTACTTAACAATATGTATAGAAGGTTTAAAATGTCTTTCAATTGAGAAGCACTAATTTAGATAATGCATGTTTTTCTAATATCTATAATGTTGCTGGAAACGTTGTCTGCAATGGGATGTTGTGTGGAGCCTACAAAGAAACGTTAATGTAATGTTACAAGGCAACGTTTTTGCAACACTATCTTCAATATTGCGGGGACGTTGCGGAAACGTTTTTGCAACTTATGTGTGTAACGAAATGCACTCTGTGTTCGTGTGTTCGCGCGTTTGGCGTACGTGACCAAAAGCCCATATCGTATTACTGGGGCTAGGAATTTGTGTAAAACGACGTACGTGACCAAAAGAACATATCGTATTATCGGTGGCCTTTTAAATATTTGAAAATAATGGGCAGTTGAGATCTGAAGCCGTTAGCGACAGGTCGCAAAAGAGAAGCTCTGCCCGTTAGGAGAGAGCCGTTTAGAAGCGGTTAGCAGTTTAGGATTCGGCAGACAGACGACAGGTAAGGGGCGAGAAGTAGTTCGCTCTCTCACCCGGACGGGTGAAAGAAGGAGGGAGAAGTCTTGTTTTTTTAAATTACTACCAGGACTAGTAGAATGCTGGAAAATGACCCTTCGTGTAGACAACTAAATGAGACATAATTCAATGCCTCAAAGTAAACCGCGAACCCTCCACAGAAAAGAATTTATATTGACTGAAATAAAACCACAGATTTCCAATTGAAGAACCTTGAATTGTGTCGTCTTTTCTCTCCACTCTCGTGGGAGAGCCTTTTCTCCGAAATTAATTCCCCTCCACAGAGATGTCAGCTCCCGTCAACAGACCCGGAACGAGACGTCGTCATTACCATTTTCTCTCTCTCTCTCATACTCTCTCGGCAACCGGCATTATACTATATGTGTAACGTTGCATAAACGTTTTAGTAACGTCAATTTGTTAGCTGGGATGTTAACTGGTTAAATCGGTTGTTGATTTCCTGTTGTATGCTTAGAGTTATATTGATGTTGATGAATATCTAATCCAATAAAACTATTTTAAGGGCTTTGCTGGTAGAAGAAGCCGATATTCAAATCATCCGAGTGCTGTCATTGAATTATCTCGATGACCCAAGAAACATTCGTATCTGCCCATGGGCAATTAACTAAATTATTATTCTGAACTTTTTCGATAAAGCATTTTCGTAATTAATTTTTTAATAGTTTATCTTTCATGATCCGATTGCTGCTTTTTATCGGAACTATCAGGTCGTTATTAAATTTTAAGACCCTTAAGAAAGCAGCATGGAATGGAAATAAACAATTAGCTCTCGGCGAGATTTGAACTCACATCCCGTATCCTTTGGATCCTGTATGACACTGGAGAGTACCTTACCAATTAGGAGACGGGTACCCACCAGCAGGTCTTTTTCTCTGGAGGCTAATTCTTTATTTCAGTTCCATGATGCTTACTTAAAGGTCAAAAACATTAGTCAAAAAGTAACAATGAAACTAAATTAGATGTCCAGTCTCTCTTCTTTTAATCCAAGTAGTAAGGATTGAACTTACTAAGTCTGGTTTAACATTTCGACACGCAAGCCATTGTTAGCAGTTTTATATCTTGTAGATACAGTAGACACCTGTTATTGCGGAACCCTGGAGAGTGCAGTTATAATGAATGCACCGTTATAACGAGTGGATATCAGATAACGGCAAGCAAATTAAAAAAATAGGCCATGCAAGTTAAAAGAAATACGGCAAGCAAATTCATTCCCTTTTAATTTGCTTGTTACATATCAAAATACGTATTGTTACTTAATATGTATATAAGGTTTAAAATGTCTGTAAATACTTCTTCAATTGCTCGTTACATATCAAAATACTTATTGTTACTTAACAATATGTATAGAAGGTTTAAAATGTCTTTAAATATTTCTTCAATTGCTCGTTACATATCAAAATACTTATTATTACTTAACAATATGTATAGAAGGTTTAAAATGTCTTTAAATATGTCCTCAATTGCTCGTTACATATCAACATACTTAATGTTACTTAACAATATGTATAGAAGGTTTAAAATGTCTTTAAATATTTCTCCAATTGAGAAGCACTAATTTAAATAATGCATGGTTTTCTAATACCAATAATGTTGCTGGAAACGTTGTCTGCAATATAAGGGTATACTCTCTGACAATAGTCTTGCGAAAATATAAAAACAAACGTGCCGTTAGAAAGTGTGTCATTAAAGAATTAAATTAAAGAAAGTACCGATATAACGAGTGCTCTCTACAACGAGAATTTACTGTATATATTAAGTGTTGGCTTTTTTCGAACACAAAACAACAAGCAAGTGTTGATCGATAACCACGACTTGCAAGACCGTCCTGCCAACCATTGCTCAGTGGTATGCTCCGGTATGTTACTTTGTTATGGAGATATACAGTGCAGGTTTTCCCCGCTTCCCGAAAGCTGAGAGTGACAAATTCGTGAGCCGAAATGGCGGAAAGTGAAGAACAAATTACTATCAATTCATATGAGAACATTTTTGAACGTTCCCCGATCTAGAAAATGGTCATGATGGTATGAGTCGTCGGAGGCTGGGGTGATGGGAGATACAGGAGACTAGGTTGTTGGGGAGGGGATGAAGAGGAGGGTGTGTCTCGTCTCTATAACGGCTTACTGTAAAACAAACGGTGGGCGCTATTTTTGCTTCTCGCCTTTTTTTCCGTAAAGGCGAAAAAATGGGGTAAAGCAAACTTATGGGGATACCTGTAGTGGCAGTAAATTAGAACCTTGCCGGAAAATCAGAAACGTTGAAAACTAACAGTTATAAATGCCAAACAAAATTAGAAATCGTCAAACAGAAAAATCCGTCAACCAAAAACAGGTTTCTTCAGTTTTTAAGTGATTCTGTCCGGCTGGCTATGTATGTATAGGTCACGTGTGCAGGTGGCAGCTATGGAGCTAGACGGCTGAAAATGTAAACATTTAATCTTTATTATGTGTAAAGATACCTGCCCCAAATAGTGTTTAGGATGTGAATTAACAATGTAAGTTCATGCTAAATTGATCCCTTAGTTTCTGTCCGACAGCGTTCACGCTTGTTTTTTGAAAATTTGGACATTATAGTGATCCAATAAAAGGCCAAAGAAGTAACTTATTCATTGATCACCTCTTTCCCCCAATGTTTTAATTGATCACCCTAAAGGACGTTGGTCACGTGATGTTTTTTAGTGGGCGACTAACCAGATCAGTTTAGATTTCTTTTTTTTGAAAGAGTCCAACGAAAGAAAATCCTTGAAAAATACTGGGACGTCTGTTCTTAAAAATAATGGACATTTGAAATTTGATATGGTAATCTCTTTGATTGGCAGTACAATTCAATTCTAGAAAGGAGCTTTTCAAAAATGGAAATAAACGAAATATTTGTCACATAGTACCGAAAGAACAAAAGACAAATATTTTATTATAGCCTTAATAAGAAACTAATGCTTTCTAAAAGGGCAAAGGAGGGAATTATACAAAAGCGATGCAAGAACTCAAATCGAATGAAAATATATTGTTATGCAAATACTATATGTGACAAACACTATATGTGACCAAGGAAATTAGATCCGAAATATTACTGAAGAACATACAAAGAATTAGCAAGAATGGTGACCGATTTGACTAATTTGAATATTTCAACAAAAATAGATTTCATTTGTAAAATGTTTTATACAGATATAATTTCCGTCTGGCAAAACAAGAATTGCACGTTTAATATCGTCGCATTGGATCAAAAAGGCCTTATGTCCACTTTTTTGGAAAATAACATGTTTACATATTTACAAATGTTACATCAGTTTCTTACTTCAAAACAGCCTTATGTCCAAATACACTCATGGAAAGGCATTGACGTTCACTTAAGGTAAGTCAAATACAGAAACTTTTGTCAAAAAGGACTTAACTCCAAGTGCATTGATTCGAGAAAGCCTTATGTCCATAAAACCGAGCTGTGGAAAGAGTGCAGAATTACCAAAAAGAAAAGTTACAGTCACCTTTTCTGTTTTTTCTGCCATCAAAATATAACTGTTCAAAATATTTAATTGTTCATATCTCAAAACCATAAAAATGGACGTAAAGCCTTTTTGATTCAATGCGACGATATATAACATGGGTAATAGACGAGACCCGGTTTTGGTTGTTCTCTGACAAAAATCCGCCAGTAAAAAATAAATAAATCAATAATGACTACAACCCAGTTTAGCAATAAGCGTGTAGACTAATGTGACGCTATTAAGTAAAAATGACGATGGCGTAAGTTTCTATGTATTTGACAGTATGAAGGAAAAGAACGGTTAAAACCTACATATCGTCGCATTGGATCTTTTTGGATCCAATGCGACGATATGTAGGTTTTAACATAAAAAGGCTATCATATCTGGAGATATTGACTTTCACTTAAGGTAAATCAAATACAGAAACTTGTGTCAAAAGGTCCTTAAAGTGCATTGATTCAAGAAGCCTTATGTCCACAAAAGCACGTGGTATAAATATAAGCAGAGATGTGGAAACATTGTTACAGTCACCTTTTCTGTTTTTTCTGCCATCAAAATATAACTGTTCAACATATTTAATTGCTCATAAAAAACCATAAAAATGGACGTACAGTCCATTTTTATGTTTTTTTATGAGCAATTAAATATGTTGAACAGTTATATTTTGATGGCAGAAAAAACAGAAAAGGTGACTGTAACAATGTTTCCACATCTCTGCTTATATTTATACCACGTGCTTTTGTGGACATAAGGCTTTTTTGATCCAATGCGACGATATATAATTTTTGTCAAAAACCAGTCCAAGACGGAGGCTGAAGTTGACTTTGTTTTTTCACCGTAACAAGAACAACATCAGCAGCACCAACAACAAGAACACTCCTCACCTAATTTAGAGGCGTAAACTCTTCACTGTGTGTCTTTCCTGTCAGCTTAAACCAAACAGATATATAAAATTAACATTTCTCTACCATGATTTACAATTACGAATACATAATCGGTAGGCGGCTTTCTTACCGGCTGAGCTAAACTGACAAGTATTATATATCTATGAAAGTTTAGGTTATAATTCTGTTATTTATTATATATACAATACAAAAGTTGCAGTAATTATCTTCAGTTGGGATAGAAGTAGGGTGAAATTTGACCCTGCAGCAGTCAGGCTGGTTTAGCTACGAGTTTGCCTAAAACTCAGCAGGGCTTGATTTTTACAGGCTGGAGTTGACTTTGTTTTTCCACCGTAACAAGAACAACAACAGCAGCACCAAGAACAAGAACAATGATCAGCGTATCATTGCCATTTCCGTTGAGTTGGATCTCGATTTAATGTAGTTCCGGATGGAAATGGTAGATATTTATCAACAAAAGGAAAGACAGCAACGGTTTCTATTGATTAAAAATAGAGATGTGCATATACAAATACACATGCATGCAAGCTACAATACGGTTATATAAAATAAATTAGAGATTTCGTTTTCAACTTTCGTTCTAAATGCCAACAGCTCTTCTGATATATAAGCATCTATATTCACCTGGTAATACAGATATATTTCAAATAACGACTCTGTCTCCCCCTCCACACATATACCGTATCGCCCATAAATAAGTACTTCCCTACCACTATGTTATAGTAAGTTAATATTCTTCTAAACCAAGTATAGCAGGATTTTATTATTTCTAGTGGAAATCAAATCGGATATTATCAGGTATTATTTATGACCAAACTGTACAGCATTGAAACTCTGTTGCCAGACATATGGTGAATATGTTGCCGTCCAATGATGAGTACAACAAAAACTATTTTTGGCAACAGAGTTTCAATGGAGATGGGCTGGTCACCTAGCAAGAAGAGGTGACAATAGATGGAGCAAAAGACTAACCGATTTGGTGCCCATGGGACAGTGAACGCATTAGGAAAGGACCAGCAACTAGATAGAGGGATGAGACTGCCTGTATTCGAACTTTGTCTTCTTATTCCACTAAATTCACATTACTATCATTTCCAACATTTATGATAACTTCAACTGCAACACATTGATAAAACTCGTCTGCGGAAACTGTTGAGCCATCTTCTACTATACAAAACTTGTGGCCAATCCAGATGAGTAGATTTTCTCATTAAAACTTTGCCAGCCAACAGGATTCAATTCAAAATGTCTCTCTCTGTCAATGTAGTTCAATAACTTAAAAGAGTTGACAGAACAGAGACAGGAAGAACTATCAATAAGAAATACTTCAAAAGGAGGATAGCATTTGTTCACTCTGTAATCAAAGAGACGTTTTCTCCTTACCTACTGTAGGTGGCCAATTAACCGTCTTGAAAAAGACGAACCAATTTATAAAGACGTTTTCCTTTTCTTTGACACACTCGATTTGGAATCACAAATCATCCTGGAGAAGGTCGACGGTCTTGTGACAAAATTGATTCGCAATAGACGCATAAAGTTTAACAACTTGTTCTCAGATTTTAAAACATATCAGACGAAACAGTTGGGGCATGTGGAAATGGGCAGTTCAGTTACCAACTAATAACGTTCCGGGCCAAATCGCGTTGGATACATTGGTTCTTGTACGATTCCTGAAGTTAAGCAACGTCGAGCCTGATGTTTACCCAGATGGGTGACCGTTTGGGAATGGTTACCGAATGCAGCAACAACATTGTTCTCAGCCGAATAACAGAACATCTTGCCAAGCTGGGACCGGACTATGGGTCCTTTCTCACGCAGACTCTACTCCATGGATGACACATGCCAGTGTTCTCTCCTAGGAGCCGTACTACTCGTATCGAGTGGGGGCGATCAAGTCCAGGGGAATAGCAACGAAGTCCTCTCTATCCCTTTGTAATTATGACTTTTGGGAGCTGTATTATCCAAGAGAATCTTTAAATAACTAGACTGGTATAAAAGGAAAATAAATGACGTGAACAAATATTGAACAACAACTTTGAAATTGACTTTGTTACAAGAATGGGCTAAAATAAACAAAGGCGGTGTCAGGAGTGACATTTTTTAAATTCTTTGATTTGAATAGACTACACACATCTATCTATCTAGCTATCTATCTATCGATCGATCGATCGATCTATCTATCTATCTATCTATCTATCTATCTGTTGCACGTACAGGCCAAATCGATGGAACTAGAGAGCTAAAAATGTACTCATTATTATGTCTAGAAGAAATATGTTTTTAGTGGAGGGGGTAACATTTACAATGTAAGTCTGTGCTATATTGGTCCCTTAGTTTGTGTCCAGTTGCGTTTACACTTGATGTTTTTCTTTTTGGAAAATTCGGACTTTTTAGTGATGCAACAAAAGAAGTAATTTATTAATTAATCAACCCTTTTTCCAATTATTTAATTGATCATTCCCAGCATGGCATGCTGCCGAAAAGGCTTTGTTCACATGACGGTTTCTATTGAGTGACTAACCAGACCTGTTTTTATCAGGGTTTGGTTGATTCCCACAATTCGGATAGTTTGATTGTCCTTAGCTTTATGAGAGCACATTCGAATAATTTCTGAAGATGGCGAATACACTTTCTTCCCGTCTTGTTTCGGGAATATCATTAAACAATAAGACACTTGTCTGAATGGCCAGTCATTTACGAGTTGAACTGAAATTTGCCACATTGGTTAAGCGACTCATGTTTTAAAAAGTAATATCCAAGGACAGATTTATTAAGCTTAGCGTCATACAACATACAGGCACATGAGGGAAATAGAATAAGAAGAGGAACATAACTACCTCCATTCAAAATACTGGCTTTTGTCTGAACAACTAACCTCTGACACCAATATAAAATACATATATACCTTGATTAATGCAGTTAATTCGTTCTCAAATTGCCCATGCTCTTCAAAACCGCACTGTTCACAGTCTTATTATAATCTAAGGCTTTAAGTTAGGGCCAGGATGTTGAAAATGTCCTAAACAGCCGTAACATGTACATCAGGCATACACCTATACACAAGGCGGAATTACGTTCATAAAAATGTTAATCTTAAAATGTAAATTTTAAAAGAAATGTTGAAGTTTTAGAATTTTAAATTGTTATAACGTCTAAAACACTGAAATTAAAAATATTTTTGATAGTTTTCATTTTCATAATTTATAATTTAATGTGTTTTCTTTCAGCTTATACTTAGTTACATTAATTTGTACAGCAATACCTTAACCGCACTACATCGAAACCTGCAGTAATCAAAACCGCATTATTTAGGGTATTTCCGTACGTTTCTCAGCTACGTGGAAGACCATATATTTTTAATGAAAATATCTC
The DNA here is from genome assembly GCA_006491835.1 of Architeuthis dux. Lineage (NCBI taxonomy): Eukaryota > Metazoa > Mollusca > Cephalopoda > Oegopsida > Architeuthidae > Architeuthis > Architeuthis dux. The sequence goes on from VCCN01005510.1 coordinate 3,676,950, forward strand.
AGGATAAGGCTAAATTAATGGAGCACCCGATGCGAATCGATCTCAATGGCTAGACTGGTCCAACTGCCAACCCGTAAGTCATGGCAGACCCCAAGGCTCCGAGAAGGGTTAATGTGGTTATGAGGAGTGGAACGATCACCTAAAATGTGGATGATCAATCGTATATCAGTATTTCCCTCTACATAGGAACATATTCTTTTTTCAAACGAAAAAAGAAAACATCCCCTATGTAGTAATGGAGGAAGCAGCATTGCAAGGGTGTCTTCTCATATTTTACATTCTGGCGGCCATACTCCAGATTTATGCCGGGAATTAAATACAGGATTAAAATAACTTGTCTACCGATTGAATACTTTTTCATTTCTCTCTGCTTTTGTATTCGATGTGAATATACACTTATCTCACGAGCCACTAGCACACTCCAACGTATAATCTCATATTTTCAAGAGTGTATAAGTGATCTGTTCGGAAGGTATCCAAGCTTTTAATATTTGCGACACGATAGTCTACCTAGGGCAATGACACATTGAAACCTCACACACTTATCCCATCATGACTTCCGCTGTGTTTTTGACACCAGCATTGATATCACTTGTTTAATCTTGAAGTATGAAAGAGATATATATTATCGTGTCTATAATTTTGAGACGGGTCATTAATACTCAATGGTTCTTTGGACGATTGAATAATAATAATAA
>VCCN01005510.1:3684629-3695048 GCA_006491835.1 Architeuthis dux
AGTTACGTAAACAAATGTGCTGCACACTAATAGAGTTTAGAAGCGTATTAACACAACATTGTTTTATTGGGATTTTAAGAGTTTCTTGTCACGCCGACTCCATTTTATCTTTAGAAAAAACATAATACACATTCATTCCATAATCAGTACTTTCTTGCGGTTATTTAGATGGAATCCTCGAAAAGGTATGTTTGTTAGAAAATAGAATCCCAGGATGAAACACAATATTCATGTGTCTCTGAAATTAAAACGTGTAGACTGAACCACTTACAGCCACTAATGCATTTCTATTAACAGTATTTGCAGTATTGTTTTAAAGTACAACCACTAGCAATACATTCACGATATGCATAGAATAGCCGTGTCCTAGTGTAGCGCTACCATCTATGCATGTGTGCATGTGCGCTGCGAACAGAATGAGTTGTTGGTCGATGCATAATTGTTGCCCGAACAAGTCGTGGCCTCAATTCCAGACGCTTTTGCGCGGCGGGTGTATTATCGCTCGTATGATCTGCACGTGTTTGCAGATGCATCCTTGATGAAAGGTCGTTGTGTTTCAAACGAATCGTCGGGAACCGGAAATGTCAGCTAGAAGCGAATCTCTGAAAGGGAAAACTGGATTCTCGATATGAAAAGACGAAGTCCGATTTTAAAATAAACGGATATTTATTTGTTCTTCTTCGTAGGGTGCATTTGCCTTTCGAAACTTCTTCTCCAGAGACGAGACAATGGGTTTGGTTTGCAGTGCATACAAAATCGAACGATCAGTCGAACATTCAGATCTCAGTCAATTCCTTTACGAGGCGAACCGACGCCCCCGCTGTCGAGGCTGGTTTTCGATGGTCTGCGAATGCTACAAGGTCATGTTCAAAATAATGCTTGATAATTGCAAGAATCTCGATACTTGTATCTGCCATTATAACATCTGAACAAAGAAAAGATACAGCCGATTAGTATTGATAATTACATTAAATCAGCTTTGGAGTATAAGTCTAAAAAATAAGTATAAGTAAAAAACGAAAATACATTTGATATACCCTAATATTTTGAGCCAACATCTAAAAAGAGTAGTAATGATAATCTGTTGTCAAATCAATTTTACATACTATTTGCACCATCTAGTAGGAAGAGAAATCAGACCAAGAATTTGAATAATAACCTTAGCGATTGTCAAAATCGACTAGGGATACACCAAATGGATCTGGGTTGATTGCAACAGATCAAGTGTTTATTTAATTCTTTAAATATTATTAATCATTTATTTATATTATATTAGTCAATAATATTTTAATATTTATTATCATGGTTAGTACAGCGGATAGTGTTTAATACAAATTCTATTTTTCTTTCATTAATTCTTTTTTTTTACGTTTTATTTATGCGAGTGATTTAGGGTGTAACATTTTACAATTTACATTCGGGAACCACCTACCCTACATTGAATTGTAAAGATTTCATTTTACAGATACTAGAATGTTTTTGCGTTTTTTTGCATCCGTATTCGATTTCGACAATGGTTAAAAGTTATTAGTACACAAAACGAAAGAACGCCCAAACTTCTTATCTATAGAAAGCCATGTAAAAACATCAGAGAGACAAACATATATTTCTTTAAGACCATTTCAATTATCTCTGTTCCCATTTCATCTTTATCTTCATCTTACTGATAGAGGCTTCAGTCGGGCTACGTTTCTCTCTGTGTTTTCATCTTTGTGACGCAATGTTATCTTGCTCTGAAGTTACGTAAACAAATCTGCTGCACATTAATAGAGTTTAGAAGCATCATTGTTTTATTGGGATTTTAAGAGTTTCTTGTCACGTCAACTCCATTTTGACACAATATCTCTAGAAGAAACTCAATACACATTCACTCCATAATCAATGCTTTTTTGAGGTTATCTAGATGGAATCCGCGAAAAGCTATGCTTTGTTACAAAATAGAATCCCAGGATAAAAAAAAATAACAATGACATGTCTCTGAAATTAAAACGAGAAGACTAGGGATACACCAAAGGTGTCCGAGTTGATTGCAACTGATCACGTATTTATTTAATTCAATATGTAGTAGTTAATAATATATATTTATATTACTATTTGTATTACTATTTATTAAATATTATTAATCATTTATGATTTATATAATAATTTTACTATAGAAATGCATTGCAAATTAAGAAGAAGTGACTGTCAGTGGTTAAACAACTGACAGTCCCCTTTTCTTAATTTGCAATGCATTTCTATAGTAAAATTATTTGCAGTATTGTTCTAAAGTACAACCACTAGCAATACATCCACGTCATGCATATAATAGCCGTGTCCTAGTGTAGAGTTACTACATATGCATGTGTACATATGCGCTGTGAACAGAATGAGTTGTTGGTCGATGCATAATTGTTGCACCCACAATGGCCTCAATTGGCCTCAATTCCAAACGCTTTTGCGCAGCGGGTGTATTATCGCTCGTACCATCTGCATGTGTGTGCCGATGCATCCTTGATGTAAGGTCGTTGCGTTTCAAACGAATCTTCGGGAACCGGAAACGTCAGCTAGAAGCGAATCTCTGAAACGGAAAACTCGATGCATTCTTGATAGAAAGAGACGATGTCCGATTTTAAAATAAACGGATATTTATTTGTTCTTCTTCGTAGGATGCATTTGACTTTTCCAACTTCTCCAGAGCCGAGACAATGAGTTTGGTTTGCACTGCACACAAAACCGAACGATCGGTTGAAATCCAGATCTTAGTCAATTCCTTTACGAGGCGAACCGACGCCCCCGCTGTCGAGGCTGGTTTTCACTGGTCTGCGATTAGTACTATTTCCCCAAATCATATCTTTTCATATTCGGGATACAATCCAAACACACACACAGAATTTCGTTGTCCCCGAGAAACCGATGGAATGTCTCGTGAGACATGTCTCTGTCCAAGTGTAGCTTACGGGATAACTCGTGAGAAATCTCTGGAAATGTTCTGGAGCAGCTCAAGAGATATCCCCGGAGAAATCTACTGATTCCGTGCAGCGGCAGACGAGATAATTCAATAGAAATTATTTGTTTTGAAGCGGCTGACGAGATATCCCGCGAGAGGTTTCTTTATCCTGTAGCTGCTGACGAGATATCTCACTGGAAATTTGTTTTTCCTGGAGAGGCTCACGAAATATCTTGCGAGACACCTCATTATCGTTTATTTAATATTTACATTAGATCGGTATATAAAATAATAGAGCGTGCATGTTTCTCCACTGGCGGATATGCCGACGACAGCAATGCCAGGCAGACATTTGCGCTTAGTTCTCAACATAATGTTATTAAAAAACATATACCTTCCCTTATGGATCGGATCACACAATGGATGATACCTTCTTTCTTAAGATCAATCCCGATAAAACGGAGATTATATTATTTACTCCAGGTGCTAAACATGTTTAAACCATCAACGGCGTAATTCCTAATAATGCCAACTGCATACGTTCTTCTGACTAGGTAAAATATATTGGGGCATATCTTGATAAATCTCTAAACTTAGAAATACATGTTAATAATGTAGTCTCTCCAACTGTTATAAATTAATTAGAGATGTCCGTAGTCCTTACTTTCCAACAATGAAACTGAGCAGCTGGTTCACTCTATTATTACCAGTAAATTATACTACTGTAAGTCACTTTTCTTTGGCTTGAATAAATCACAAATTAACAAACTACAAAAAGTTAAAAATGCCGCTGCTCGGTTAGTTTTGAAACGTAGGAAATGCGAGTCAATTAGGACCAACATTATCGGCCTACATTGGCTTAGGATAGAAGAAAGAGTAGTGTTCAATATGTTAATTACAGTATTCACATGTCAGCATGATATGTGCCCTTATGAACTCCGTGATCTTATTAACATCCGATATTTAGATGGCTTGATTTTAGAACTTCGTCTATATAGCACCCAGACTTTGGAATCAATTACTCTATAATTGTTGTATACCCCTTTACACTGTTCTGCTGCCATGGGTCGTCTCGTCGTGGGTTGCTCATTTGCGGGAGGGAAATCGTCAACTTGGACAATCAAAAAGGATGACTCGAAAAACTTGCTTGTAAAAATATGAGACATATTTTTATTTCATAGCATACATACACTTCGTCGGCCGGGGTGGGAGAGAGATGATGGGTGCCTCCTGGCTGCTGAGTCCCCTGGATTTTCTGCTGGGGTCTCTTTTTATAGGTTTCTCGAACGCCACGCTTGTGTCGTTTCCCGTTTCCACCTCCTGTTTTGGGGCACCTGCATATGCTAAGGTGACCGGGTCACTTCCACTTCCGCACATGTTTTGACCTGGAATAAGCTTTTCGTGGTAGTATATCATAACATGATATCCGTAACATACATACACTCGCAAGCTTTGAATTAAACATAACAAACTTTCTTGTTTCGAGACTTCCATAATTATATAGTAATACACTTCGTAACTGTGGCTCCTGCCCTGTGTTTTGTAAAAAAACAAACTTTATTGACAAGTTGCACGTTCTTCTTACTCTTCTTTAATGGGCCTTATATTTTGTACTGCAGCAGTTTTCATGCGCTTTTGTCCAGTGGGGACTTAAGTATTGAAGTTCCCGAGACTATTATTATCATACAGCCGTTGATGAGATATCTCACACGCATTTTCCTCCTGTATCCTCCTACTCTGAGAGTTAATCGGATAGGGATTCAAGGCAATTTGTCGATGGTGATAAAGACAGTAAATCCAATAAGTTTTTCTTGAAGATCCGTTTCCATTAGATGGTGATAATCCTCTTCGTACATAAACCAATTCTCTTTGTTTAATCGGATTTTGTCGTAGGAAAAGGGTATTTGCCTACAGTAATGTGTATATGCTCCATAAGCTATTTATTTGAGTTGCGTTAGTTCACGGAAAATTATTAACAAAACTCTCGGCACAGGAAGAATGCAAATAACTAGTGTTCTCGAGGAAAATGAAGACCTAACAACGGATAGGGACAGAATTGTCGAACGCGCCCAAGAATTCTGCAAAACCTATATTCCTCCAAACAAGTGACACAGAACAATGAACAAGATAAACAAGTCACGAGTAATCACTTCAAAGAATTCCCAGAGATTATTCTATGGGAGCAAGCTATCAAACAATCAAGCACAGGAAAGGCATCTGGACCAGATAACATCACAATCGACCTACTCAAAATAGCTGGTATAGTCATCACTATCAAACTAACCCATATATTCAACTTATGCCAACACTGCAATTATAATGCTGTTATATAAAAAAGGGGGAACCCGAAATATCTAAACAACTACAAGACAATGAGCCTACTCAACTGCATCTACACAGTTTTTACTAACGTGATCACCAAATGAAATGCTAGATGAAAACCAACTACGGGAATAGGCTGGCTTCAGAAGAAGCTACTCGACCATTGGCCATCACCATTCGGTATATCAACTAACAGAGAAAGCAGCATAATATAACATGCCACTGCTGTAGAATTTGTTGACCTAAAAAAGGCCTTCGACTGAGTAGAAATCACTAAGGTCATTGATGCAACAAGGCGTAGATGCCGTATATTTCAAAGTCTTGCAAAATATCTACCGACACAACAGTTGGTTACATAAAGACGCTGAGCCTTTTCAACTTGCAAAGGGGGCAGAACAAAGTGATACCAGCTCACCCAATCTCTTCGCAGACTGCCTCAAGATGATCTTCCGAAACCTAGACTAGGCAAATAAAAGAATCAAAATAGACGGCGAATACCTAAGTAATCTCAGATTTGATGACGACATATTCCTTTTTGCTGATAACCTGTTTGATCTCCAAATAATGCTAGACGAACAGAATGAAGAAAGCAAGAGAGTTGGCCTCCACATGAACTTAAAACAAATGTTATGTACAACAGACATGTTGAGGACACAGACACAACGATCAAAATCGAAAACGCACACATGAAGAAAGTAGACCACTACATCAACAGAGGACAACGAATCTCCAGGAAATCATCAAAAGAAGAAGAAATCAAGCGAAGAATCACTCTAGGTTAGCAAGCTTTCCGAAGATCAAGCTCAACCTGCAAAAACAAGAACATCCAATTAGTGCTAAAAAGGAGGGTATACAATCAATGCATCCTCCCTATAGTCAGCTAAAACATGGAATCTAACCAAAAATTGACCCTCAAACTAAGAACCATGCAACGTGCATAGGAGAGAATCATGCTCAACGTCACATGGAGAAATCACAAGACAGCACAATGTATTAGATAAAAAACAGAAGTCAAATATATCATAGTATCCATTAGAAAACTCGAATGGCAATGGGCTTGTCATGTTGCAAGAATGTCAGAAAACCGCTGGACATCAAACTGGATCCCCAGAGAACGTGTGGCCGGCAAAAAATAAGATGACATGACGAACAAGTTCAGAAAGTATTTGCTCCGCGCCGCCCATGATAGAGAGGTCTGTGGAATCTTGGGGAATGACGCTACTGGCTGCTGCTGCTGCTGATGATGATGATGAAGTTTGACGTTATTTTCCCTTGCTGATGGCGCATTGTGTACTCTAAGCGTTTGGCACGTAAATGTATTAGGAGCAATTATGTAGGCGAGGGAGGAGGGGATATTTGAAACCGCTCCGCGGCCCCCAGTGGAGAGAGCGCCCAAAACCTTTATAAATTATAGATCACCTAATGCATTCCTACTGACATTATTCAATAACAAGTATATATTTGTACATACGCGCATTGCATAAATAATAGTTCAGCTCTCGGGGTTTGATTTTCAACAGTTAACTGACAGTATATGTCTATTTATTGCAAATTCTTTTCCTGAAATATCACTAAATGTTGGAGAGGTCTCCTCAAGGGCCCAGGCCCCTCCCAAAACTCTAGTTATCACTAGCTACATCGCTGATAGGGAGTGACGTTTCGTTTTTGTAGCAGAAGATTTGTCATTACCTGCAAGTCAGAAGAATTAGTTCTTCACCGGAGAAAATTATATTCAAACAGCTGTTCTTAATTAAACTCTCCATTTCCTGACTACATTAGAGCAAGATCCCCGAGAGGAATTTTGTAAGGCGGTACGGAACAGTTTTCGCGCCCCCAACACACTCACTGCACAAAACACCCACGTCCTTTAGCCATCCTGTTTTCATCTGCTATATAACCCTTTTAACACGCCATCCTAATTCGCTCGACGAATTTTATAAATAGACACATCGTATTGACTTAAAAGTTCAACTCTTGAGACCCATTTCGACCTCTAGACCCCGGTGTAATGCACCGGCTGCACCCTCCCTCGGAGGCCCTGCAGTAAGCAATAAGTTATTTACTGACTGAACCCGTGGAAATTCCACGGGTGTTGACAACTAAGGTTATCCTTTATCTCATTCCTCTGCTCTTCTTTCAGCCTTTGCCTGTATCTTCTCATTCTCTCCATTATTCCGTCCAATCTTCTTTTCTAATCCATGATTTTATCTAAATGTTATATTTTCCAACTCCTCAGTAAACTACCTAACGTTCTTTCCCCAGTCCTTTCCTACTATTTTATTAAACTACCTAACTGATTTTGCCCTCCTCTTTCTTTCTAATTGAATATGGAATATTTTAAATGAAATGAGTAATGTCTTAATCTATTTAACTTATAGTATTACAATAAGTAATATTTCAAAAACGAAAAGTAATATTTTAATGCATATAATTTATTATAATAAAAACATTTTTAATAAAATAAGTAATATTTGTATTTATCTAATTTATATAAAAAATTGATCTATTTTCATAAAGAAATACTCTGGTTTGCTAAACCGAATTTTAACCCAGATATTTTACAAACTTGTAATTCAGTAATACATCAAAGGAGCGAACAGCTCTGTTGTCTGCTTTATTCAAATGTCTGCGTTCAAAAAAATTGAACAATCGCAACGTAACGTATGGAGATTATGACAAGCGTATCAATAGTATAGATAATCTTGACTGAGATTAGCAACTGGTCCCTTTAAAATACGCGTAGCAACGGGAAACAAATTAATGTAATTTGAAAGGAAGTTGTTATACAGAGGTGTGTTGTGATTAATTAAGGAATTGTGTGTTAGAGTTAGTGATTAGGTTTAGGGTTTGGGTTTGTTTGTGGTAATAAATGAAAAATGAAACCTTTGCTACGCTTCTTGTTATGTATGAACAAAATGAACAAAAACGGAAAAGAATTTCAAGCGTGTAACCGACACCTGATTTTTTAAATGTATGGTAGACAATGCAGTACACATATATGTGTGTGGAAAAAATAAACAAGATTAAAATGCACCACAGCTGCGCCGTGCGACAAAAAGGCATGCTGTCGTCTGCAGCTTCCATAATTTGAAATAGTGGTCAATTGATATAAATAAAAAACAGAATAAAATATATGAAAAATACAGCCAGTAAATATCTTTTCATCATTTCGCTATATTTAATTATTCACCCTTGTTATAATATTTAGTTTCAGTCGAACCGCGATATAGAAAGAACAACAAATATACATTTAAAAAATGTCAAAAATATCGGAATACTCGATAAAAATGATGAAACATCTTTAAAAAAAATGTATTGAGTGAAAAATGTTTTTGTTTTTTACAAAAGGCTGAATTATAATTAATTGAATAAAACTAAAAGAATTGCCGAAAAACAAATTATTTTACTTAATATACCTATATTGCTAATCCTAAAGTAAGAGTTCCGTTCCAGCAATTCCTCGCTATTATACTAAAAGAGGTAAACATAATTAGTAACTCGAGGGATATATCTGTAACATGTGTAAAAATCAACAAAATAATGATATATAAAATAAATGATTAAATTAATAAAAGGTGGGGTAGGAATCATATGAATAACAATTCTTCTTCTCCGTAATTTTGAATGGAAAATTTTTTTTTCTTAAATTCGTCATTTAATGAATAAGTATTGAGCATTTTATTAAAATCAAATAATACGCTGATTTTTTGCCAGATTTTTTAATTTCTCACGCTGAAATGTTCGTCTATTTTGTTCGTCACTACTTTTTGAGGCTTCGCATCGCTTCTGGTATTTTACCACAATCCGCTAACAACCGCTTCCTATATTTTCCAATATCCTTCTTGGCTTCATTATGGTCAGATATACAAATATTGACTATGAAGTTATATCAGAGTCATTGACAACTGAAATGTAAATTGCTGCTTCATGTTTTTTCTACGTCCGTGTCCTGTTTAAAGCGACTCACGGTTGGATAATGTGGATTAGTGGGAACAAATGCATTCTCAGTATCCAGACGAACAAAACGTGCCACAAACAAATTTTCCAGCATCCAAGACGACATAACATAACTCGAAAGTTTTACTCTTCGCGCAGAAGTACTAATCACCGTTGCCATTTTGGCCATTTTATGGCAACATTTGAGAAATTTGACCTTTCTGAAAAGTGTTTGGCCATGTTTGGCTATGTTCGGCCATTTTTAGCCATTTTCGGCACTGTTTCATTCCCTTCGAGCGTTCCCTTTGAAAAAAACAGAAATACGTTTCGCAAGGGATATAAGACCTTCGTTTCCTCAAGAGATTTGTCTGTTTTAAAAAGACATTTTTTTAAGCTTATGGGTTCCCTTTACAATGTGATTGTAATGCTAAACTGGACCCTACTTTCTACTATTCGTACGGAACAACATAGTTGCATTATTGCAATGTTTTATAAACATTTTTTGCATTTGGCCATTTTTGGCCATTTTCAGCATGTTTTGGCCAGAAACATCTCCAACTATCTGGCAACCCTGACACTAATTGTAAATAACTAAAACAAATCTGGACTTTTAATCAGTTGGAGTATTTATATTTTGGAAGCCAATCTGTAAAAATGCGACAGAAAATAATGATTATATTGTTCCATAATCATGAGGTGATTGTCTAATAAGCTTGCTCCTGCACGACCCACCAATGAGCTTTTGCTCATGTTTCTCATGGCGCCTCTCACGGGTCGTGCTTCGTTTTTAGTGCAATTATTTCTAGTGAGACACGGTTACTTTCTATGCGCATAATTATGGACATTGCTACAATATATGTTTTTGTTTATTTTCCACATTTTTCATAATCATTAATTGTTTAGCTTAACTTATAAACATTACGTTATATGAGTTATATATAAATAAACAATACGATATATGAGTTATATATAAATAAACAATACGATATATGAGTTATATATAAATAAACAATACGATATATGAGTTATATATAAATAAACAAAAATCTTTATTGAAGTTCTTCGATATAAGACAATACATACATTAGGAAATAATCTATCAAATATTATAGTTATATGAATTTATATATAATTTATCATTCTAATTTAAGAAAAGAGATTTATTTGAGTGGCCGCTCATTAAAAAGCTGATATTTTCGTTATGTTTAGAGCTCCACCGCTCAGTTGAACAC
>VCCN01005510.1:3716723-3730465 GCA_006491835.1 Architeuthis dux
AATTAGCTCTTGGATCGTGATTCTTAAATACCTTCTAAGAAATGTTAATGGGAGAGAACAGCATATTGATGTCTAACCGCACTAATCAATTCAGTATTTTATACATTTATATCATGTCTCCTCGTCGGCGTCTCTAGACCAAGGATGGGAGTTTCAATTCTTTTAAACGGTTCGCGTATGATTTGTCTTTTAGCGATCTAATCAGTTTAGTTGCTCTCCGTTGAATAGGCTCTAGTATTTTAATATCCACTTGGAAATAAGGACTCCATATTACATTGCCGTATTCTAGGCGTGGTACCTTTTGGGGAGTTTGGGAATACTTGGAACAAAAAAGATGAAACAGATCGACTACTTATCCAACGTATTAAAAGTCTTAACATGATTTGTGTAAAATATGTTTCACTATTTTTCGATAAAATCCTTTTAGCATTGTATAAATATACTCACACATATTGTTTAGTAATATTAAAAGGCCACTTTGTAGCGATATCGAAGTATTATTAGAACATATTCTATACACCGGGTGTCCCAAAAGTAACGCCCGATTTATGCCAAAAGTACTATTTTTAGTAACGCATTGTGTGAGATCGGTTTGATGATAATTTGGAAAGTCACTGGTTAAGACGAATTGGTGCTATCGAATGGCCAGCGAGATCATCTGACTTAACTACTACAGATATTTATTTTTTCTGTGGCAACAATACAAGAATTTATACATTTATACAAAGTTACCACCATCGACGTTGTAGCTTTGTACCATAGCCAAAAAGTGCATAAATGAAAATAGATAGATAGATAAATGAAAAGAAAATATCGGAAGTTCAAGATATACAGATTGACACTAACTAAAACAACCGACTTGACACTTTTGGTAAACAACAGTGGTACTTGTGATAACATCAAAGGGTAACTCAGGAGGAAAGGAAATAGCAGTCAAAACATCGACAGAAAATATCTAAAAATAGAAATATGTTTAATAAACGAACACGGGTGAATTGAAATCAATTGAATTCAAAATATATAGACTAAACAAGATAAATTAATTTAACCTTTAGAAACTATAAACAACCACACTATAAATAAGACTGACATAGCGGAGACAAAACAGAGTGCCCTCACAGATACGGATTGAGTAGTCACCTCGGAAGCCGCCGTTACACTCCCCACCCTATCTCTCACTCTCTCCGTCTCTCTCAATTTTATGGGAATATCTGTGTTGACAAACATGTCTGTAGAATTACGAATAAACAGTATCTTCTTTTACAAGAAAAATCGTCTCCGTCTCGATCCGTCGTTGCGTCCCAGGCCAATTCTTTCCAGAGACCAACCTCCGTAACAAGGTGTGACGAAACCAACCAATTGTCGTTGAACGTTTGTTGCCAACCTCCAAGAAGGTGATAACGTTACAGCCTGCCGACTAAATAAATGCATCGAAATGGACGGCAGTCACATTGGACTTTGCATGTAACGCATTACATATGTCTATGTTTATTAGAAATGTAGTTCTTTTTTCATCAATAGCATTGTAATGGTAAAAATCGTTACTTTATTTTTGGGACACCTTTTATATGCATAATCAGACCTCCATCTTAAAATATTAGTTCATTTCAGAAGTATAGGTCTTGTTACTTTTAAAATAAAAAAGCTATTCTAGGCTGAAAAGTTAATAATTAAGAAATTGAATTTGTATTTACTAAATCGGAGAAGTGTGTACCAAAAATTAGTATTTTAGCCTCGCTCATGAAATTGTTGGTTTACAACTTCTTCGATTGATTAAAGGAATGTCGTTTAATGAGAAACTTTTGTGGGAACGTGTGTTCGATTCTCAGATAATCAAGGTTTCTTCAGAATGTTTGGAAATGGTGAAAAATCACAACATTCCAATTTCTTTCTACAGTAAAATTCTTAGTCGAACATTTTTAATATTTTACATTATGCATAAATGATTTAATATGTTTTTGTGTTTATGTGTGCGCGTGTGTGTGTGTGTTTGTGTGTGTTCACTTATATAATTAGCAACCCTCACGGACGTTTGGCAAAACGTGATTGATGTGTTGATTAAAACGTCTGTAACTTTAAATCTATTAATTGTATCGTATTAATCTTTGTGTTATTAATAGAAGAGAGATGGTAGACAATTATCAACAAAACACTATTTCTGTAGACCATATCAAACCGGAGATAACCGGGTTTGAAAACCGGTGAACTAGTAGAAATTGCATTCGGAAATGTGAGCCCAATTTACACACATATTTTAAAATTTCACCAAAAATATGCTAATGGGCCGGTTTCTATAAAACATTTAGCGATGCATTCAGTTTTGAATGACTTTTCTTATGAGAAGGGTATTTTGTAAGAAAGTATTATGGAAATCTTTTTTTTCAAGTTAACAACAGCCCCCTCCCATTTTAATTTTATAAAATCTCAATAAAATATCGTTTGGATTCCAACAATATTACATTTATATAATGATAATTCCGAGGAGAAAGTAAATCCGTTGGAATTGTATTCGATCCTGCTGCCTGTCAATTTTAAATTGGCTCTGAATCGGAACATAAAAAAGGCAAAATGACTGAAATATTTTCTGTGTAGAAAGTTTTTCGTTGTTTTTTCTTTTATTAAAATATAATGTACACTTTTTGTTTTCTTTAAGAATAATATCTGCTGGGAATTCTTTTTATTATGTTTTTAAAAAACAATTGTATTAAACTATTAATGTTTATGCTTATTTGAGCTTCTTGGATTCTCATGAAACACTTTTATCAGAAATAATTGTGTTCTTCTTATCGATAAATATAACGTTTATCACATTTCGATATACCTGTCTTTTTAAAAAGAATTTTGATTATTATTACATTTCACCAGGTACGGTAGCGCGTACTTGTAAAATGTAATTTACCTCCCCTGGCACGTATGATTATGTGTTGACAGAATATTGATGGGCTGTGGACATTCCCTAACATCAATTAAACATGTAAAATTAAAAACAAACACGCCTCTGACAGTGCATGTGGTAGGGGGAGGTAGAGACTTTACTATTTGAACTTTGAATTGTATTCACCCATAAACGAACCCATAGTAAATACATGCATTTTTCATTACGTTGACTGTGGAAAGTAAGCAATATTACCCCCACATCTAGTCAATTAATCATTAAATTAACTTTTTTGTTGAATGCAATTTCTCTGAGGTCAATTCGATTTTTGAAAGAATTTTAAAACTCGACTTCATTCAAATATGGTGGAATCAAAAACGTAAATACAGCCTTAATCTAGTCAGAAATCCTCTGTAAGTACGCAGAAATATTTTTTTTTTTAACAACTAACTTTATGATATTTCTGTTGGAAAGCGTGTGCTGAGTTGACCGGGTTGACCGAGACTTGGTTAGTGCTATGGCACAGGATGGCCAAAAAAGGGCCAGTTGGTTGTCAAACTGATTACCCAGGACACCCACTGACACCCGCCGAATCACTAATCTTTCAGGGCGAAGCAATGCTCTCACGTGGTAGGGATCGGCATATGTTAATATTCGGCTTAATTGACACTGATAGCTCCCCCCAGCCACGCGACAAAGTTGGGTCGGGGAGGCAGCGATGATCTTTGGGGAAGAGAGCCTTCCTTGAATCAGTTTGGTAGTTGTCTGCTTCAAGTCCAAGTTTGTCTTAGCCCTGTGCCTTGCATCTACTGAATTGCATTTCTGACACCCTTCGTGGCCCGTACACCCAGACGCTTGAATAAAGTACGGAACAAAAGGTGACATAAACAAAGACGCCACGCATTCCACTCCCGATTACAGGCGATATACTGGCCACTTTAGGTGATGCTAGTTATTTTTCTAAATTAGATTTCAAATCCGGGTGCTGGCGGGTGGAAGTTGATGAAAATGATAAAGGGAAGAAAGCGTTCATTTGTCATTAAGGACTATTCCATTTCAATGTGATGGCTTTTGGATTAACTTTTCAGGAGATAATCTATGTGGTATTAGAAGGAATGGATAAATATGCATTAGTATACTTAGACGACATCTTAATTTTCTCCTCGTCAACATAGAAAGTGTATTCAGCCAGCTCCGCAAACCCAGCCTTAAACTAAAATGATCTAAGTATGATTTGTTTATGGAAGAGGTACATTACTTAGGATTTGCAATAAATAGTGAAGGCATCAAATCAGATCAGGATAAGGTTCTTAGTTCACTAGCAACACCTACAACTGTATGGAATGTACGTAGTTTTATCGGAAAGTTTTCCTATTATAGACAATTTAACCCTAATTTTAAGACAATACGCCAGGTTTAAATGGACAGAACGCTGTCAACTAGCCTTCGATTCTTTAAAGGAAAGCTTAGCGAAATCTTCGATGTTAGTTTACCGGGACTTAAATAGCCCATACAATCTTTATGCATATACATCGGATTTTTCAGTCGGTGCATGCCTTATACAAACTCAATGTGACCAGGCCGAAGGAAGAGAAATTGAAAAACCAATATATTTTCTTTCACGTAGGTTAAGTGATACGTGGTCTCGCTGGTCCACAATCGAGAAAGAGGTGTTTGCCATATTTTACCCTTTACAGACACTAGATCACTATCTAAATAATGCAACATTTGTAATATTGTGTGATCATAAGCCTTTAGAGCGTCTCCTTAAGTCCCCGACTCAAAGTAAAAAGATTCAGTTATGGGCCCTTAGACTTGAAGCCTCTGATTGTGAAATCAAATATTTAGCATGGAAAAACAATGTCTGTGCGGACCTCCTATCTAGATCGCCGAATCCACCAGAAGACTGTAGTATTAAACCACTTGACCTAGATGACCGGACGTATGAAGTAGTCGTGATTAACTCGAATGAATTCGAACCACAAGACTGTGCCTCATATCGCCCTAAACATGCATCGCGTACTGAAATGATTAAACCACTATGGCAAGTGGTGGACATCAAGACTGAGCAAAATGTGGATAAAGACATTTCTGAGCTTAAAAATCGCATTCAGACAGTCAAAGTAACTACTAATGAAAATAATAAACACGTTATTGTAGATGGAACTCTATCATCTATCTCATCCGGAAGATGAACCAACAATTAAATTAAAACCAATAATTTAAATTATCTACGTTTTACTACATCGAGAAAAACTTACAGAGCAATCAGAGATAAATACTTCTGGCCCGGGTTGTTCAAGGACGTGGTGAATCATGTCGGTATGCGTGTTCCGTTTGAGACAATAAAACTGAAGAAAGTTAACCCTAGAATGCAGGAGACCGATTTACCATTTATCTGTTCGCCAAAATTGCCGTGGATGTCTCGCGCTCCTATGCTTTTTCTTTGTCAGGCAATCAACACATGGTTAGCTTCATCGATCTGTATAGTGGGTCGCCGGAATGTTTCGTGGTGCCTAACAAGAAAGCAGAAACGGTTGCACACTTGTTAATCGACGAAATATTCCCACGTTTTGGGTCTCCACCACAGATAGTTTCGGATAACGGTTCTGAAAATATTAATAGAATTATGAAAGAAACACTGGATAAACCATAGATTAAAGGTAGAGTGGAAAGACTTCATAGAACAATGCATGATATTTTAGCTAAACGGGTAGCCGATGATGAGCGGTCGTGGGATATTCATTTGAACCAAAGTTTAGAGGCGATTAGATTCAATGAAAATGATACAACTAAGTTTACTCCGTTTAGATTAGTTTACAATAGAGATGTAGTGTTACCTATAATATTTTGAAACCTAGACCATTATACTACGGAGAGAAACATCAAATAGCTTTACAAGAACAACATAAGTCTTTCGTTAGATTGAGAGAAAACGTTTCTAGGGCTAGAAAGAAACAACAGGAGTACGTAGACAATAATACTACGAAGTTAATTTCCGCATAGGAGAAACGGTATATCATAAAAAAAAGAAACAAGTTAGATAAACGTTGGAACCCATACTATATATGCTTAGAAAAAACGGGTCCAGTTTCATACAAAATAAAGGATCCGCTTACAAGTGCAATCATAAAGTCTCATGCCGACGATCTTCGCAGTGCTAAGTGAATGGCAAATCTCAGTCATCAGCCGATGCGAAAGGTTGCAACAATTAGCGACAGTGTTTCCGATGCTATGGAGGTAGATAATGATCGGCTGCAAGAAGCAAATGATCGGTGCAAGCGCCAAAGAGAACATTATGACGATGAAGAATGCACTAAACAACTATTAGAGAGGGCAGTAACTCAAAGTATTCTCGATTCGGTACAAAACTTTCAGTGTATCAGAACTGTTTAGTGTGGAAGGGAATGTAAGAGATAATGCATTCGTTGCATGTTAGTATAGAAAGAACAAGTGTCAGAGAAGTTGGCTTAGAAAGGTCTCCTCCGAATATAGGTCACCCGAGGTGGCAGAGCTTGGGACAACGTGTAGATTCGATGGGAGTTGATTGGCTGAGTGGGAGCAAGGGGAAGCCTTTGGAGTTCTGGGGGGAAATCATGGAGTCAGTAGTATCCGCGCTGGCTGGCCAGAGGAAAGACGTGGAATGTCTAGGGCCGGGCGTTTTCGCTATTACAACGATGAGTAGGAGTTGACCACGGTACGATGAAGACGGGTGACTGAAGATGGGATGGGGGTGCGAGGTGTGGATGTAGGAAATAGTAGTTCGCTTTGTACTTCTCATTTTATCGGGCAGTTTCCAAAAACTGCGAATAAATCGAATTGCTAAAAACACCTATTCTTCGCATTGTCTCGTTATCTTTCGAGATGACCCATCTTCCCATTTTCAGCGGTGATCCGAAGAACCAACGACTGAAGTCTCGTCAAGTGCCGGAGTTTCCACAACGGTATCTTGGCGGTGCACACACGGCTGCATCATGGTACATCAGGATAACTTCATGAATAGCATTGAAGCTACTGATACGGGCTCTGATAGGCTTGGTTACTCACCCGCATTGGACAGAAGAACATGTTCGGAGAATAGCAGTGAGAAGAAATATAGTTTTGAAGATTTAGTTTTTCTATTTATTACTTATACACTAGTTAATTTATGTTTTTACACTAGTTAAGCCCACCCGACCCGAAGTTTCGACAGGATCTATAGTAAACGAGGGCAATTACTCCCCTCCTGCTGGCGCATGTAATCGAATCTTTTAAAATAAAATTAAAAATAAAATCAAATAAATAATTAGAAGCTACGTGAAATGTGAAAAGAAAAGAGAATTTTAAAAATATATACGTATATTATGGCGACTTGTATAACCTGTGAGTTTCTCTGCATCTCTCGTTCAAGCATCCCATATAACCGAGTGGTAAATAAATCATGTGGATATTCTGTCTGTGAGTTAAAACATTAGTAATTGTTTGCAAGTGTAGATATCGGAATAAAAGTTTGTCCGGCGGTTACATCGATTTTCCGAAATATAAACCTGATGTAATAATCTTTGAACTTAAGATGGGTCCATGATGGGAAAAGGAGAAGGAATTTCAATGAAAATAAATGTGTTGTCGATAAAAGGTGTCAACTAAACAGTTGAGGTCATGTTTGGCGGCCCGAAGAAAGTAGACACAATTTACTTCGCACCCAACAATTGTCAGAAGAGGGGCAGGTTTGGCTCCCGGAACAGGGCATGTACGGTTCATTTCTATAGGATCATTTTGTGAATTTATCTTTACATACATACATTCTCAGAAACTTTACCATGGACTAATTTTTAAAAGATTTAAAAAAAACAAATAAATTAGAGAAAGAAAAACATTTTTTTCGTCCAGCTTTTCGGATTGTTTTCTTTTTCTTTTTCAGGGTTGAACTGTGAATATGTCCCAGAACAGAGTGTGTGTGGTTCATGCCTCTTGCGAACAGACACTTTCAAAGACCTTCGGTTTCGTTTTCTATTATAGGAATGAACTTTCATATTTCTCAAAAAACAAAAATAAATATATTCTGGAACTGAAATTCGAACTAATTGGCTGTTGATTGTGTTAAATAAACATCTACATTTAAAAAAGAATATATATTTTGGAATTGAAACTTGGACTAATTATGATGTTAAACTGGGCATGTTTTTACTAACTCTAAACGTATTTGGAGCTCGGTTTAAGGGTCACTACGTTAATTAGATGTGTATATATCAGGCGGATTCAGGAACATTAAGGAAAGTGAAAATAAATATGTTGATATTTCTTTTGAAAAATGGGGGACGGTTGTTGGAAAGTGTGTACTGATTTGACCGGGTTAACCGAGACTTGGTTAGTACGATGCCACAAGATGGCCAAAACAGGGCCTGATGGTTGTCAAACTGATTACCCAGGACACCCACTGACACCCACTTGAGAATGATAGATGTCTTGTACCAAATCACGAATCTTTCAGGCCGAAGCAATTGTTCTCAAGTGGTATTCGATATTCGAATTAATTGACACTGATAGCCACGCGACAGGGTTGGGACGGGGAGGCATCGATGATCTTTGGGGGTGAGAGCCATCCTTGAGTCAGTTTGGTAGTAGTCATCGGAGAGACGACTCGTCCACTTACTTTCGCATGTTCCTTCACCGACTGAAGTCTGCTCCAAGTCCCAGTTGTTCTTAGCCTTGCGCCATGCATCTACTGAATTGCATTTCTGTCTTCATTCCTGACCCGTACATCCCGAAGCTTGAATAATGTACGACACATAAGGAGAAATAAACAAAGACGATACGCATTTCATATCCATTGTAGTTTTCTTCTTTTCGCTTTCACCTCGAACACAGTCACCCCGGGTTCGAGCTCTAGCTACGGCACCTTTCCTCAATTAGCTCATTACACAACTCATTACACAACATTTACTTGCAGTTATAACCCAAATTAAACTTTCATAGAAAATATTTAATTATTGAAATACGTTTTAAAAGAGCGTAAATATTCCGTGTGAGTTGCTATATATCAGATTGATTATTTCTGTTTCTCTCTCCGGAACAAAGGACCTTTCTACTTGAAGGTAACATGTGTGCCGATAAAAATATCTCCTACCCATTATTGGAGACAATAGACTATTGCACTGAACCGAATTCAATAGTTTCCTATCTAAAAATAATTTCACAGAATTTCAAATATATACGTGAATTCTTTCACGAAGATTGACTATATAGTATATGTATAGGAATACGTTCTAGGACATATTGTAAAAACATTGTAGAACAATCGTAGAACTAATTTAAAACTATTTTGCATTTTGTAGAACTGTAGAATTGTATCCAATACATTACAAAACAATTGTTTTATATACTTATACAGCTTCAATATGGGCATACATTGGACCAACAATTGATGTTAATACAACACATAAAAACAAAAGTATTAACACAGGTCCGGTTAGAAAACTGTCATGTGACCAACGTCTTTTGGTTGAATGCCGTGTTGGGGGATATTAAAATTTGAAAAAGGGGTGATCAATGAACAAAGTAATTCTCTCGACTTTTGTTGGGTGATGATCACTAAAATGTCTGAATTAAAAATAAAACAGGTCTGGTTAGTCACTCAATAGAAACCGTCACGTGATCAACGTCTTTTGGCAGAGGTGTTGGGGGTCATCAATTAAACAATTGGAAAAGGGAGTGATCAAAGATTGAATTACTTCTCTCGCCTTTTGTTGGGCATTGATCCTTAAAAAAGTCTGAATTTTCAAAGAATCAAGCGTGAATGTTGCCGGATATAAACTAAAGGACCAATTTAGCATAAACTTACATTGCACATTGAGTCCCAAATAAAAGTCTATTTGTGGAGGGCGGGCGTGAATTAAAAAACAACTTTTTCTAGACGATAAGAAGTAAACGTTTAAATTTTCAGCCCTCTATCTCCATTGGTGCGGCCTGTACGTGCAACACATACATACAAACATATATAGCCAACCAGCCAGACTCACTTGAAAACTGAAAAAGACCTATGTTGACCGTTTTGCTGACAGTTTCTAACAAGCGTGAATGCTGCCGGACACAAACTAATCGACCAATTTAGAATAAATTTACATTGTATATTACCCCCCCCCCCCACTGAAATCCTATTTTGGCGAGATTTAAAAAAAAACAACCTTTTTTTCTAGACATAATAAGGGGTGAATGTTTAAATCTACAGCTCTCTAGCTTGATTGGTGCGGCTTGTACGTGTATCACATACATAGCCAGCCAGACAGACAGACAGACCCACTTTGAAGCTGAAAAAACTTTGACAGTTTTGGTGACAGTTTTAGTTGAGTGTTTCCAACAAGATTGAACATTGAAAAGTTATGTACACAAATCATAAACAAGACCTGCAAAGAATATCCGATTTATTTCGAAAAATAATCTAATATTTTGTTTTATAGCCTTTACAAGCAATGACAGCTTCAAATCTCTCACTGCCTAGTTTCTACAGTCTTCAGTCGGTATTCCAACCCATCCTTCTTGACAAATTACTATCAGATCAGCAAGGTTTCTTAGATTCATCTTTTGGACTCGAAAATGTTGTTCTTTATGGAATTAAAGTCAGGAGACTGACTGGGCCACTCCATAACTTTAATTAATGCAGAATCACTGACAGAATAATAGCCGTATAAAGCGCCGATCCGTTGTTTAGAAGAAGCGGCTTGAGCTGAAGGTCAGGGATAATGTGTTCGTTTTCAGGCAAAGGGAAGCAAAAACAAAAAAATCCTGCAATTATTGAATAAAATGAAAGAATGGACATTTGACAAAACTGACGCAGAAATGCTAGTAACGGTTTCAAAGGTTCCAGTTCGAGAGCTGAACCCTCTGTCATAAATTAAAACAGGCTTAAGAAGGCATTCGGGTTTGGAAATCAATATGTCTCTCTCTCGCTGTCAGCGAAAGGAGTGAAATAAAACTTTCAATTAAACAACTACTTTTTTAATATTTTGTTTTTATTTCTGTCTCTCTGTCTATTTTGAAAAATTCTCGACTCTTTATTGAAAGTGTGAATTATAGGGACATTTATCAACATGGAAATATGGAATCGACGATTTGAACGCTAATTCCGTGGAGACTGGTTATACTGTGTAATTCTATTTTTCCTTGGGTAATGAATGTTATTCTCTGATTGATTATGACTAAAATAAACATTGCTTTTGTGAGCAAGACGGTGATAATTTGAAATCTACTTATTTCCAAACGGACAAGGGGCGAATCCTAACATTTCTAATCGCATAAAGTAAGAAAATCAATTACAAATGGATATAAATGTCCTGGCTACAAAACCAAGGTTTGCAGGGAATAATAGCCATTTTCGATACTTTTTACACATAAAAGCAATCAGAAAATAGCATTCACTACACAGGAATAAAGATCGCGTTGCACTGTGTTATGTTCACTTTCTCGCTTTCGTTGTTGGCTTTACCTTCGCGAACGGAGAACTAAGATGTTCCATGTTTGTTGCAGGATCACTGATAGCTGATGAGGCCAATACGGGGGAAACATATCCTGCCACAACGACTACAGGAGTAGGTCTGATAGGTAGGGACACTGGTTCTAGAGTTGTCTCAAAAAGGAATATAGTGTAGATGAAGGTATATCGCCATTTTTTCCTGTCAGTATATTGAGTTGTCCATAACAGGAGTGATCATATAAAAAACCTTTCATAAGCCGAAACGGCGTGAGGCAAAGGAGAAATTACCATTAATTTATATTTAAATTTCATTATATGAATGGATTTGCCCTCCGACGTTCATTAGATTCCGTAATATTGGGTAATTATAACTGAATTTTGACTGAACTCCTCTATTTCATATAAGTACGTATGTGTTTTTTCTTTTTTTCTTTCTGTTACATTCTTTTCTGAAATTCCTGAACTGCATTTTTTTTCTAGTTATGGTGCCGACCCAGGAGGTGGGAGGTTTCGTAACGGTTATTGACACGAAAACTATAACTGAGTTCGAATTGCGCTTTGAGACTACTTATCTCCACTTGGGAAAGATAACAATCCACGAGCCAGTTGACTCCTGCACTACCTATCCCAGATATTGAACTTACAACTTCGAAGTTGATCCGTTCCGTCAAACAATCCCAAATATGACACCCACCTGATGAAAGTGGAGAGAAACGACCGAAACATCATGATAAAAACAATAAATGCGAGGATAATAGTCCGTACGCATGGGCGTCCGCTGCCACATTTCCGGGGGTTGGGCAAAATAATATATTCGGGATATATCTTAGCGGCAGCACGGTTAACAGCGAAGAATAATACCATCTTTTTACATGGTCATATTAAGTTGGGTTTACATAAAACAATTCTACAGCACAATTATCCTTTATTGACTATACGGTTCCAACTTTCAACCCCCCTCACCCTAGGTGAAAAGGCCTGATCCGAGGGGTGCAAATGCCCCGTTTGCCCCCACCCCAGCGGACGTCCATGTCCGTAACAATCATTTAATATAACAAAAAACTCATCTAACGAATATTGATTGAAATCAAACGTTAATGCTTTATATATGAATTTACTGTGAAGTTCATTCCGTTTCATCCTCTTGTCCATTGTAATACGTATATTTGTAAGCACATCTTAGTCACGCACAACGGCTTATGCAGATCATGTCAAGAAGAAAGCATTGTTTTATTTCCTATTTTCAAGTTGATATACAAGTAAAAATCCAAATAACGTGACGATAACACACATGTATCTGCTATACTTTTGATAATATGCGCACACCAGTATAAAATAAGCATTGCAATGCGCAGATCAGAATATTTTTGGTTTGGAGTAAATCAAAATAAATTAATCCAACCGGAAGTCAAAATGCTAGAAGCAGCAGACTCCTAATCTTCGGACATGTAATAGTTTCCAGTCGGAAATTCCGTTACATAAAAACAAAGAAAATATACCAAATAAATGATCATCGCTAAATAATTCCTTCTCGTCTGCTATTTAAGTACTTCTGCCATGTTTGCTTCGTAGATTTGGGAATTCTCAATGGTAATTGAAAAAGGAAGGAGGCAGACGTTGATTTGTGCTGGGGACTCGAGAGAACTAAAATAACAGGCCTACACGGAAGGTTACTTTTTAAAGGAGACTGTGAAGTCTAATCCTTCAACAAAAACATACGCACATTAATCGTGGTTGGAAGAAAACGATGAGTGGATTATTTACACCTCTTGACTTTGAGAAAAGTATGAGGAAAAAGAAAATGAAGGCCAAGAAATGGTTTCCTTGTGCTTGTTTTAAATGATGTTTTATTTTCTCTAAAGTGTGAATGTATTTTAAAATACGAAGTTATAGAAACTAGCTGAAAACCCATCCTACGGGCAGGGTTCCCAGCTAGTTCCTGCTGAAGGTGTGTTTGGCCCTAATAAGAGATCAACACTGTTTTTAGGGGTAGCTTAGTTCCACCTCTGGATACAATGCACTATTTTGGCTGCTTGGAAGTCACAAACAGATAATCAAACTATTAGTATTGTATAGAAAGATAGCTACATGGAAATCACATCGTTATTATCGGGGAGAGTTAAAATGGAGAACCCCCGTTATGATTTGTTTCTTAATTTTCAAAGATTAATATACGTAATACATGCTCCGGTGTTCAATTAGTAACCACTGAGCTATGCTGACACAGACAAACGTACAGACATTTGGTAAATTAATGTAATAGTAAATGTGTTGGTAAAAGAAAACGCAGCCGAACACACTGTAAAGGATCAATTCATCATAATACTTACATTATGAATCGAACACCACTAACATTTTCAGAAACCTACTTGATGTGAACATGCCCCCGGGTCCCATTAGTAACCACAGAAAATGTCA
>VCCN01005510.1:3803035-3813149 GCA_006491835.1 Architeuthis dux
CACACACATACACACACACATATATATATATATATATATTAACTTAACATCCTTCCTTGTTACTGCACTTAACCCAAAGCTAATCCTTGAATTACATACATTGAACATTATACAATGAAATTTTCCGATCAAAATCAAGCTTACAATTGTCAGGCTACATAAACATTTGTCATTTTCTGCACGAACTTGGTGTGACGATTTAGACAGTTTCAGATCTTGATAGTGAGATCCGCGATAGTGAGATCCGATGAATCTTGAGGAAGGTCTATGTCCAAAGACTGACGTTAAAAGACTAATGATGACGATTATGATAACATTTTTTCGATTTGGACCCCCTGCTAAATCTTTCTAACCATAGATTCACCCTGTCACTATATAGGTAATCATCTGGGGGAATGACATATTTGACGTATTTGTTTAATAAAACTTATCCATTATATTACCTGTTATATCAACAACTAGAAATGTATGTGCTTTGTGTAAAATCAAAAGTTGGAAAAGCAATTCTAGAACTTTTAGTTTAATGTTTTAGTCACCGGCTGTAATACCGATGTTTCGTAGACTGGAGTAATTTTCATACAACTTTCTTTGGTATTTTAAACAATTGCTATTACTTCTCAGATATATAATAGGGTTTATATGTTTGGCTGAATTTGCGAACTTCTATTCTCTTTTGCAATCTGTTAAGTTTTTATTAAAGCGCCATTTTGCTATGCTTTAGAAAAGATAGGGTTAATAGGATTTTTATAAGTTTTTCCCCCCCATGTATACTGGTTACAGAATCTTCTGCTTCAATGAACACAGTTATCGAATTCTTTGTTTTTAAAATGACATTCATGATTTTCGCAACGATCTTGATGTTTAGACATTGCCAAAATCAAGTTTGAGTGCTCATATTCTTTGAGTTATATATATGAAGGCATGTTTGTTCATGTATATGGTTAGATGCACGTTTGCATATATATATATCACTCATATATATGCATACATACAGGCATGCTGATTGGTCCTTGTAGTGGTTGAGAATGGAGGTAAAGATATATGGGTGTTACATCGTAATGTAGTTACGGGAGAGTATTACTAGGCTGACAAGCTTTTGGCAGAGCAAGCGCAACCTCCCAAAACAAGAAGGGTCTACAACTAATGACATCCTTTCGATAGTCACATATGGAGCTGAAACATGGAACCTAACCAAAAGATTGGCCCTCAAACTAAGAACCATGCAATGTGCAAAGGAGAGGATCATGCTCAACATCACATGGAGAGATCACAAAACAGTACAGTATATTAGAAAAAATCAGGAGTTAGAGTTATCATAAAATCATTAGAAAACTCAAATGTCAATGGGCAGGCCATGTTGCAAGAATGTCAAACAACCGCTGGACATCACGACTGGCAATATGGATCCGCAGAGATCAGATGCGAAAGTGTGGCCGGCAAGAAATAAGATGGAATGACGATTTAGTCAAGTTCAGAAAATATTAGCGCCGCGACGATCGAGAGGTCTGACGAATATTGGCCAAGGTCTATGACCAACATCGGACGTTAAAAGATTTGCTGCTGCTGCTGCTGATGATGATGATGATGATTTTGAGGAGTTCAAGGAAATACGCAAGAAGTAGATCCATGTCATTCCCAAGTGCATCAGTCATATGTGAATATAAAAAGATTCAGCCGAGATTTGAACTCGGTTTGACGATGACAATATCCATGATGATAAACGCTCCGTCTCGCCGCGCAGCACATAGATAGATAGATAGATAGATAGATAGATAGATATCCAGCCGGTCATACTTGCTTGAAAACCGAAGAAACCTATGTGGACAGTTTTGGTTGACAGTTTCTAATTAGAGAGTCAAGCTCAACCCATTCTTAACTTAAGTGTGTCTCACTCGGGGACATGACAGATTGCATTTCAAATGAAAGGGGAATAGGAACAAAATAATTCCAGTGCTTATTTCTCATTAACCCGGGGTCAGTTCGCGGCTAATAAATGGCTTCCCATCAAATTAAAAAGCTAATTCGAGCGCCACGGGCTAACTGGTTTTATATCTGATGCGAAGCAAACGAAGCTTTTTAAGAGCAGTTTAAATCTTAGAAAAGAGTAATTGCTATCATGAACCCCGTGGAATAGAATCTCCAGAGTCCAACAATGCGAAGTTCATTCTGTTATTAAGACACACTAACCCGCTAATAGAAACGCCGGGTGTTAAAAGAGAAATTCACACCGTAACCTCTTCTATCATTATGATTGATAGACAAATATTAATCCCTTTAAAAAAGAATTGTAAATTGTACCAAATCGATAGAGCTAGACATTGAGATGTGGTACTTGAATTACTGAAATGGTATGTATGATTGTCACCAATGTTCCCTGTGATTTATAGTAATCAGTGTTCACAAAAATCTGAAGTGGTGCAATTTTGTTTCATGAGAGAAGTATCTGCGTACTTAATGCTTGTGTAAATGCAAACCTGAAACCACGTTAAGGCTGGATTCTGGGAACTAAGTATACGCTGATGTATCCATTAGTAGATATTGAACATACAAACAACCTGGAAATTGAGATGTAGGTATACGCCGTACACCCGCGTACCCATCATTTCCACCACTAATTAACTAATTAGCAGAAACAGGTATAAGTATAATTATAATATATCATTATTATACTTAATATAATAGGTGTATTAATAACTACATTATTTTAAGTAACTAACCCTTTGTGCGCACAAGAACAATCCTCACCAAAAATTGTGGAGTCAACCGATATGTAAAATCCCAAATCCCCAATGTGATTTGAACTCATGACCTAATGATCTCTAGCCTGGTGTTTTTCATACCTCCAAAACGTATAGTAGAATACGCAACGAAGTAGAAGTAGGATCAGAGTTTCATTCGGGAGCAGCCAGGCTTGTTCTTTTTTAAGAATATCTACATTATATCTATTATGTTTAGTGTTAACCAGCAGGAATGTCCAGTCTTGTTATATTTGAAGTTTTTTATGTTTGTGCAGGCCCAGGGGTCGGGGGTTGGTGTATGAGTTTGACGTTTGACGAGGAGCATCCCGGCTTGTTTTACTATAATTTCGTGACGCAATGCAAAATGCACATTCGACACTGTTTACTCTACATGTTTAATCGTCGAAAACGTTTAACGGAATCCAGGCAGTGGATCCCTAAAGCCTGTGGCAATGATACAGCAGGTACAACCACGGAGAATGGTGTGCAAAGTTTCAAAAGAGAATGCTTAAATCAGGGATCAAGAAAACTTTGGAAGAACTCAAAGCTTGAAAACTGATGAATTGGAAAACAAGCTTTTGAAGGAAGATCTAGCGAAAACAACGCCTAGACTTGAAGAACGATTAGACGTAAATCAATCAACTACGTCGTAAGATTCCTCAAGACACGATGGCCACACATTAGAGACCAGAAATATGATTCAACAGATTGCAATGCAATTAAGCCCTCCGCTTATCTGCAACTCCCATAACACAAGGAAAGCGAGAGATGTCACATATTGTTTACCTGCTACAAACTTTGCAAAGTCTATGAGAGCCAAATCCACTTTCTCTCAAACAAAAATTGAAAAGGGTTGAAATCATCTATGGGAGAACGTCGCGATGTCGTAAGTAAACAGAAATGGTGTAAACAAGGTCGCATTATAACAATGAGACAACACTCCAGACGACGTGAGTTCTCCTTTAACATATGCCCATCGAGAGAGGAGGAATCGCTTACTAGAGTCCGCTTGGAAACTAAACACAACTATCGGGTCCGTACTTATCTCTTATTGTTGCTTTTTGTTCTCTTTTCAAAGTATTTGGCAACGGGTTACTTTGGCCCCTTCCCAAATTTTCTTTTTCTAATAAGTCAATGAAAAAAACACATTCACTACCATTCTCCATGAATGTGGCATCGAACACCCCCACGGTGGCCATTTGAACTTACTTCTCTAAGTTCTGATAATTAAACGTTCCACCACCCCTAAAGAAGCCTAAGGGGGAAATATGTTGTATTGATAAAGTTAAAGAAGATATTGTTCACTCATATGGATACAGGTATACTCCGCTTTACATAAGATTGCTTTAAGACACCTTGCTGTTGAGAAATGACCTACGACGCCATTGTTTTGAACTGTATCTGTGAGCAGCTGTGCTGTATCTTGATTTATTTTGGGAATTCCATTAGCCAGATGCGTCCTAAGATATCAGAAAAGCTTAAGACCGCTTGCAAGCTTGTTACGCTTAGCGTAAAACAGAAGAGGCTTATTTTTAGGGTCAGCGAACGCTCCAAATCTTTCCAATATAAATTACTGCTGATTGCTCCTTCGCTTTACGCAATTCCAGCTTACAGACGCTTTGCTTACAGATAGCGGGTGGGGTGGGGGGACGTAGATACATTTACAGATGTAGTATCGCCAAATCTCTCACGCCACATGCATTCTTGTAGGTAGCCCTAAAAGGTTGTTTAAATCTGGACTCTTTGTTGTTCTGACTTGATAGTCTGCATTCGAAGGGGAGGTTGAATGATGGCGTGTAATGTGTTGTGATTCTACCCCATAGGTTTGGCGATTAATGATGATGATGATGACGATAGTTGTGTTTAGTTTCCAAGCGGACTCTAGTAAGCGATTCCTCCTCTCTCGATGGGGAGAACTCACGTCGTCTGGAGTGTTGTCTCATCCATCTTCCACCCGATACACTGACATGTGTTCTCAATTGGGTATCGTGTGCGTGAATAAAGACTGGGTGCACCGTCCGGTACTAGCTTGGCGAGATGTTCTGTTTATCGACGGCAGAGCATAAGCTGAGACTGCCGCAGAGCAATCTTGTGGCTGGATACGGCACCTGGTATTCCCAGCCGGTCAGCCATCTTGGTAATGACCAGTTGCATCAATATAACCCCGCTAGATAGATAGATAGATAGATAGAATGAGTTTAAATGCGTATATTCAAAATCACGCAGTGTGTATAACAAGTGTTTGTTAAGCCAGGAATTATGATGATGTTAAAGATGGGCATACCGATAAATAGAGGTGGAAACCCAGAGGAGGGAGAGAGACCAGAACTAGCTGTCAAAGGCTAGGACTTGTGTCCGCGGCCCCGCCGCCCCTTCCACAGGGGGCACGGTTATACGAGCTTTTTGACGTGAAGTGTAACAATATGAGATAGATGCGACTTACAGAGTTTAAAAGAGAAACACAGTAGGAGCTGTACTTTGTTTGACATTGTTTGACAACTCAAAACTGAACAATATTCATGTTGAGAACGTTAACCTACAAAGAGTGTTCACAGTAGATTTAGTAGTAGCACGTTTCTTACAGTGCAGATTCCCAGAGCGTCGATACGTGTAAAGTCAAATAAATACGAACATAATATTTTAAATCAGACTTCGTTTTTCTCAATGAACCAGTTGGCTTTCATATCAATTCCTTTCAGCAAAAGCCACGGCACACGAACGAAAAATGAACATCAAACGATATCCGACCAGTTCCAACTATACACGCCAGTGCAACACAGTCGTTTGCGTATATGGGGTATCATCAAACACCATGACGTAACACATTATCAACGTCGCTTAACTCCGGTGATCGTACGAGAACCGGTGTAACGAAAGGAGTTTGGTCGTAGATGCGGCTAAGTTAAATTGTGTTTGCGATTAAACATCCTCCCCGTAAACAAGTCTCGAGGGGATGTTAAAGTGATTCGTTTTGCCCATGACTTTCACAGGTACATTAAAGGGGGGAAATGACATGGGCAAGCGCCACCAGAATTCCAAGTCGATTTGCCGACTCCGTTTTCCGAGCTGATAACCGCTGCTTAACTTCTGTGACCAGACAAGGACCGGTGCTTTTAGCGTGATTGGACCGAAAGCCATATCAAGCAATGTTTAGGATAGGAACGGGATTAACATTCAGGATCTTTCCCCAAACAGCTACAATTATTTCTAGCCCAAATACAATTGTTCACCTTCGATCCGTGCTGTAAATAAAACTGTCTTTCATTCATATTGACTCACGTCTTTATTCATTGAACTATACTCATAGATTCCGGACTTGTTCCCTGTCTCTCTTCTCAATTCATTTTTTAAAGCCACATATCCATACCCAGCGTTTGCATTCATATCTGAGGCTGGAGAGTAACCCCAGAATCGGTGCTCATGGAATCTTGACTATTCTTTTTATCATCGGGTAGTAATTCTATTCTTACCAATCGATCGAGACGATTTGCTTTTTTTCGCGTCGTTTGTTTTTTTAAGTGAGATCTTTATCTATTTGTTAGTTTTTAGCTCGAGTCTCTACCGGGAAAGAGATGTTTTTTCATTTCGCCTTCGCCCTTTATAAAGCGCTCGTTTCTCTGACTTTTGCAAAATGATAAAAGATATTGCACGTAACTCGACTCTTCCACGAACCAAGTAAACATTAGGAGGATTTTAAGAGCCTCGATGTGGGCTAATGGCTCATGAGCAGTGCCGGATTTACATATGGGCTAAGCGTGCTGCGGCCCAGGGCCTCATAATCTAAAGGGGGTCTCATCCTCCTGCACCCGCAACCCCAATCTTTTTAAAAAAGATTTACCATTAATTTTATTTCAATTTAACACTCAGGGTCGTATATTCGGTTTTAAGGTGTTTATTACGAGAACAAATAAATAACCAGCCGAGACCGAGAAACATCTGATATGTGAAGCACGGGCAGGAACAAATGATGCCGTAGTTAGCTGGATGTGGAACAAATAGACGGTTATGGTTAGTCACTCAATAGAAACCGCCACGTGACCGATGTTGGGGATGATCACTTAACAAACTGAAAAAAGTGATTTCTCTCATCTGTTGCTGGGTAGTGATCATTAAACAAGTCCGAATTTTCAAAAAGAAACAAGCCTGAATGCTGCCGGACACAAACCAAGGGACCACTTTAGCATAAAATTACATTGCAAATTGAACCCCCACTAAAAACATATTTAGGGGTGATTTTGTAAAAAAAAAATGTTTACATTTTCAGCCCTCTAGCTCCATTGGTGCGGCATGTATGAGCAACACATACATAGCCAGCCAGACTTATGAAAACGTGTTATGTTTTCCAAATTCACTGTTTGTACAATGTTTGCTGTTTTGAAATTGACAAAAAGAACGATTGTTAAAAAAAAAACAAGTAGTATGAATCAACAAATAAGCTGAAAATAACACTTTAGAAGATACTTACAGAAACGTAAACAGGCGCTTCGGTGAAGGCATTTCCTTGCAAGATATAAAACTAGTTTTTTTTTCATGTTGAATAGTTGAAAATAATACGCAAAGGGTTAATAGATATCATGGTGTGAAGAGTATGATATTTAAGTACATAAAAAAGTGCCCACAGTAGACACATAGAGGTTTTTAAAAAATAGAAGAAAAGAAAGTTTAGTGACGCTGATAAATAATGGGAATTGACTTTATATTTATAGAATATATAGACCTTCCTTCGTATTTCTCTGCGTCAAAATTCTTTCTTTTATGTAACTTAGACATAAACAAAGGTGTGGTAGCGAGCCAGATAGCGGGAAGGGAAACCGGAAGAAAAAAAGGAAAGGAATATTTTTAAAAAGAAAGGAAGGAAAATGGAGTTGAAACGAAAACATTATTTCTTTTAATGCCATGCTGGATATCAAATTTCTTATTTTTGTTGTAACTGTTTTCTCGAAAAATAAATTATGGAAAATATCGAGAGCTCATAAAGACATAAAACTGTACTTTATATAACGCAAAGCATCCTATAGGGTTCTAAAATATTTTTTGAGATTACTGCTCATTGAACCATATTAAACAGCACGAAGTCCGGCATGTATGTCGATGGGTAGCCAGTTAGATAACAACAAATACGCGTAGATTGAACAAGGTAAAGATAAAAACGGAATTACGGAGGTAAACAGAACAACAGTTTATAAAACGGGCAATCTGTACTTCTACGTTATCTGTACGCCACCCATTTCGTTCTTCAATTGCTACGATCCCCACATCCGTTCTGCATGTTGTGTTAACTCCTCAGGCTGCTATTAGGTACTATCGAACTGCAGAAATGATTCCCAATGGGATTAAGTGGTACGTCTTTGAAGGATCCAATATCTAATCAGGTTGTTGGCGGGGTTCCCCCAGCACGTTTTCATCACTTCACGGTGAACATTCGATATCATTTCGTCGGATCAGGAAATCTGCCCATCACCAATTTATGAAGAGAGGACAAGTGACCATCAAAACATAGTTTTGACACTTTCATGAATTCCCTTATTTCTTTCTATGTTTAATTAATGAACATTTGTGTTTTTTACACAAACATTAAGGCCGGAAACTTTTATAAGGTTTTATTATAGACTTTTGACACAACTTAGCCAAGGTCCAGATTGGAATTCTGAGTGTGAAACAAAACAAAACAATTTAACAAACAATATTAGAAGAAATAGAAATAAGATAATTCATGAAAGTGCCAAAATTATGTTTTGATGGGCAGTTTTCCACTCTTGATGAATTCGAAATGGGCACTTTTCCTCCCTTGATAAATTCCTGACTTTATATACGATGGGCACTTTTACGATGGGCACTTTTCCTCCCTTGATGAATTCCTGACTTTATATACGATGGGCACTTTTCCAATGGGCACTTTTTCGATGGGAACCTTCCTCCCTTGATAAATTCCTGATTGGCAGAATTTCTGATGGGCACTTTTCCGATGGGCACTTTTCCGGATACCAATTTCGTCGACCCCGAAACAATAGTTAACATATGAAAGGCGGAATGGATGTGGGGATCGGCAAAATGGATGAACAATCCACAATGAATGGCGTACAGATAACGAAGAAGTACCGAGCAATATTCGCAACTAAGACAATAAGCAATCGAAGATCTGGGCTTTTACCTGCATTTGAACAACGACATGTGGACACTTGCCCCAATACGTAAAGGCATTTACTGATCTAAGCTTCGTAAGAGCCAATGCCAAATGTTGAACCATAGCTTGGAATGAAAACCCAGTAGCAAAAAGGAAATAGCGAACGAGAACTTCTAGAAAGGCCTGCACACAGATCACCTTGAACGCAAAACTGTATCAGAAGGAATGACGTCAAAGCAAACATTGATTATACGAGAACAAAACTCCTCTAACCTTTAACTCTTTGCATAATATAATAATGTATTCGACAGCGTTGCTTGACCTCATAAGGTACACGCTCGTGTTAGATGTAGTCCAATGAAACAAAAGGCGTGAATTTAAGTATACCTGTAATCAAGTTATTTTGACAATGGGTGCATATTAAGGAAAATGTCTGGTATATTAGACTGTCGGATGGAAAGAAGAAATCCCATCCCTCGTTCTACTTTTAATTCGCTCTATAAACAAAATTCTAAATAAAGTCAGTACACAACAACCAAAGACCAAACACCAAAAAACAAAGATGTTTGATTTGAATTTCAGCGGTCCTACCACTAAGACGTCAATCAACGGTCTGCGGTGCAGTATGGAGATGGATGAGTTTATTACTTTTGTATTCTACAAAGAAACTACTCCTTTAACAAAAATAGTTACAGATCTCAACAGCGATAGTGATCTTTGCTGACTCAACAGCATTTGCGATCTGTAACGACCTCTACCTCACACTCACCAGAGAACGTTTTCCAGTATTTCAATTAGTATAATCACAACAGTTGTCTTACTCTCACACAATTTCAACTGTTATTGTAACAAGGCATTAATGGATCTATTTTCTCATTTAGGTTTGCTCCGTGTTCCGCCGATGTGGCGGCATCCGCTATTTGATAGAGCTTTCCTCTCCTGTCCCCAAAGATTATGTGGCTCCTTTGTTTGGTTTCGAAGAGGTAATCAACGAAATATAACCATAATTGTCACTGCAGTCATATTGCTTCTACCAATTATTCGTTTCGTGCGATTGTTCTTTCTGAAGTCGAGTTGCAGGTAACAGTAATGCATAATGGAAGTGAACAGCGGCGATGGATTCTGTTACAAAAACAACATAACGCATTAAATTTCATGGATTTGGGAAAAGGAACTTGTCGCTTCACAATAGCATCAAACATCTTGGAGAGGGTAAGGGCAGTGAAGCTGTCTTAAATATTATCCCAATAAT
>VCCN01005510.1:4027595-4038430 GCA_006491835.1 Architeuthis dux
TAACCAATAACAGCCAAAACAAATGGACGAAGACAAGCAAAGAAAGACAATTCCAGGTCTGCTTAGTCTCTCAATAGAGACCGTCACGTTACAAACTTCTTTTGGCAGCATGGTGTGTTGGGGTGATCAATTAAAAAAGCGGTGACCAATGAATACGTTACATCACAACATTTTCAAAAGAGAAGGGATCAATTTAACATAAATTTACATTGTAAATTGACCCCCCCCCCCACACACACACACCAAAAACCTGTTTAGGGGAGGATTAAAAAAGAGGGTTTTGTTTACACATAATAGATCCAATGGTGTGGCCTGTACGCGTGATACATACATAGCCAGCCGGACCGAATTGAAAACTGAAGAAACCTATTTTGACAGTTCTGGTTGACGGTTCCTAATAGCAAGTGGAAAGATAATGGGAAGAAGAAAAAGAAGAGAAAAAAAGCGTGAAAGTTTTAGAATAAAAGGATGATAGAAGAAAAAGAAGAACAAGAACAAGGACATCACGAAGAAGACGAACAAGAAGAATAAGAACAAGAACGAAAAGAGATAATGGGAAGAAGACAAAGAAGAAAAAGGCGTGAAAGTTTTAGAACAAAAGGATAATAGAAGAAAAAGAAGAACAGGAACAAGAACAAGAACATCATGCCGAACAAGAACATCAAGAAGAACAAGAACGAGAAGAGATAATGAGAAGAAGTGAATGAGAAAGGAAGAGTGAAAGACTGGCAAGAAGAAGACGATCTTGTGGGGGAAAGAGAAAGGAACATACGCGAAGGATTGTCACGAAGAAGAAGAAGAATTTAAGACAAAATTGATTACAGAAATGTAAAAGACCCGAAAACCAAAACGGATAGGAAAACAAATTGAAAAAGAAAGAGCAACCGAAAGGATAAAGGAGTTATTAGGAAGGAACGTCAACAACGAAAACGTGCGAGTACAATATAACTGTTCTTGAAAAATAAAAAGAACAAGAAAATCCTTTTAAATTTTGTGTACTGAGAATTGTCGCTGACGATATCAGGGAATCAAATGATCCTTCGTATTAAGTGCTTACTAGCAAATGCAACAGTGATCAAATAGTTACTGCTGTTTGAAGACGTTCTTATGTTTACATCAATGCACTAACGTCAAATACATTTAACTGTCAATAAAACAAACCGGTTGGGTAGTTGAGATAGCTGTGTACTTCTCACGAGCACCAGAAATGGACATTCGAGCCCAATTGAAAGGCCAATATTAGGAACCATGAGTTACACAGTAGGTACACGATCTACCCATTAATAAGTTATGGCTAGTATTTATTTATTATTAATTCTAGCTGTATTTTATCGCAGCTACTTAGACAACCAGTCTATTGTCGTTATTAAACCGCTCATATTGTCAATAAAGCACAATCCCTCGGTAGGACACGAACTCACATCCATTTTGCATCGGGAAGGCTCGTTATCCGTACCAGCTGTTATGTTAACCTAACCATTTACATTTGACCTTTCATTTTCTCTCGATCACTCGGCTCCATATTTGTTATTGTTCTTCCTTACACTACTACTACTACTACTACTACTACTACTACTACTACTACTACTACTACTAGTAGTAGTAGTAGTAGTAGTAGTAGTAGTAGTAACATCATCTTGTATAATATTTTATTTGATTAAGCATTATCAACCGTTTTTAACTTTTGACAAGTATTTACTTCATCTTAAAAGGAATACATGTATTACTTCATCTTGAACGGAATACATGTATACCAATATTAATGCGGTTAATTCGTCCCAAAATTGTACGTACTTTTCAAAACCGCACTGCTCAAGTCGTATTATAATTTAATTTTCTTTTTTCAGCTTATACTTAGTTACATTCATTTATACAGCAATATCTTAACCGTACTATATCAATACTTGCACTGCACAAAACCGCACTATTCAAGGTATTCCGGTACTAGTAAAGAAAGTAACAACGGTTGACAATGCTTCATCTAATGAGAACAAACAGAAAATGAATATCAAGATAATATTGTAATCTAACCATTTGTGTTTGTCCTAGTGAGTTCGATCGTTACTGTAAGTTCCCTTAGTAAGTCCTTGTAAGAGACGGATTTACTAAAGTACTAGTACTAATAAT
Source organism: Architeuthis dux (assembly GCA_006491835.1). Taxonomy (NCBI): domain Eukaryota; kingdom Metazoa; phylum Mollusca; class Cephalopoda; order Oegopsida; family Architeuthidae; genus Architeuthis; species Architeuthis dux. Next base: position 4,029,723 of record VCCN01005510.1, read on the forward strand.
CTACTGAATATCGTTTACTTCAATACTATTACTAGGATGACTATCGTAGAGCGCGCCATTGCTCATGACTTTTATCATCTCTGTATGTTTCAACACTGGGAAATTGACGGTATTAGGACCACGACCTGATCGCCTGTCGTGGTATGATGATCATCTAGTAGACTCGCATTTCATGGGGAGTAAGTTTAATTCTTACTTTCCTGTCAACATTGTGATCATACACCTGACTAATCTAAAAAAATACTAAATAGCCACATGAAAATATACTTTATAAATTACTACACCTATGTATATATTGAGGAGATTGGTAAGAAGAAGAAGTAAGATTGGCCGTTGTCAGTGAATTGAATCCTCAATAGGTTGATTAAAACTATGACCTTGTGACAGACTTAGACAACAAGATTGTTTATTGGCTTATTTATTGGAAAATGCCAATTTTGTCTTTGCGATCTATTATCTTATTTTGACTTTACCCACACCATCAGTAGTCTGTAGATGTGTGCAAAATTCACATATGGTTTCGCTTTTCGCACAAATAAATTGTGGGTCTACATTCGCTCTCATAACGATAATAATGATCTGATTTCCATCTATTTCTATATAATACTAAATGGTTGATTCGCCCTACCAATTTTACAATGGTCGATATTCGGTTGAACCACTTTTTAAAAAGAATGTTGGCTTCGCCCAGTGCCTAAAGGCGGTTGAAGTAGGCCCCCAATAGGCTGTATATGTGTACAAAATTGGAGGGTCTGCATTCGCTCCCATTCCGATAATAATGATCTGATTTCCATATATTTCTATATAATACTAAATGGTTGATTCTCCCTACCAATTTTACAATGGTCGATATTCGGTTGAACCACTTTTTAAAATGAATGTTGGCTTTATCCAGAGCCTAAACGCGGTTCAAGTAGCCCCCCACTAGGTTGTATATGTGTACAAAATTGGAGGGTCTGCATTCGCTCCCATTCCGATAATAATGTTCTGATTTCCATATATTTCTATATAATACTAAATGGCTGATTCGCCCAACCAAACTTCGCATGCATACTCCATGATCATAAGGGAGGCTGTTTAAAGTAAAATATATATGACACCACAAGTGTAGTATAATGCCGGTTGTACTTCACACCGAGAGAGTATGAGAGAGATGATGATGATGATGATGATGATGATGATGATGATGATGATGACGTCTCGTTCCGGGTCTGTTGACGGGAGCTGAAATTCCCGTTGCGGAAAATTTATTTCGGAGAAAGGGCTCTCCCACGTGGGTGGAGAGAAAAGACGACAACATTCAAGGGTCTTTAATTGGAAATCTGTGGTTTTATTTTCGTCGATATAAGAGTCTTTTCCGGGCCGGTTCGCGGGTTACTTTGGGACATGGAATTCTGTTTCATTTAGTTTTCTAAAAGAGTTGGTCACTTTTCTGAATTACTACTAAGAAAATCAAGGGTTCTTCCTCCTTCCATCACCCATCCAGGTGAAAGGGGGAACTACATCGCCTCTGACCTGTCGTCTGTCCGCCGGATCCTAAAAATGCTAACTCCTTCTAACCGGCTCTCTCCTCCCTCACCCCTAACGGGCAGGGGATTCTCTTTGTGCGACCTGTCGCTAACGGCTCCACATCTCAACCTTTCTATTTTCAAATCAGGGCCCCTTTAAACGGTCACCGGTAATACGATATGTCATGTTGGCCACGTACGCCGTTTGGCACACATTCCTATACCCGGTAATACGATATGGCCTTTGTTCACGTACGCCAAGCGCGCGAACACACGAACACACAGTGCATTTCGTTACACAATGCCAACCAGTATTTTGAATGTTGTGAGTGCCTTACACGTAGGTATTTACAAGTTTACAAGTAGCCGAGCAACAAAGATTGAAATTGTGTTCATCATCCGATGTCGATATTCCACTTAGGATTATTAAAGTATGACAAGAAACAAGATTATATTTCGAAGTTGATAAACAATGTATTTCTGGCGCCAGAGCTTCGATCGCTGGAGTATCTTTTCATTTAAATTATATATTTTCGGGTATTTCTATACAATATATTCCAAGGCAAGATTTGCTACTTGCTTAACATAAATATATAACCACAACTCGTTTTCAGACACTTGCAAATGTTTCTCGGTAGTTAGAAGATAGAATGTTTAATTCGATAACTTATATTGGAGTAGAATATTGGGAAAAGACAGGATTTTGAATAACGGTTTTTCCCCAACTCATAACATTAACAGCACACAACATTACTAACCTCGATTTCCTCCCTCCTTTCAGCACACATATATCTCTTGCAATACATTCAGACTGCATCTATTTGATTTACATTCGTCATCATCATCATCAGCCGTTGTAAGTCCACTGCTGAACAAAGGCCTTTCCTATTTCCTTCCATGACGACCTAGATTGTGGTAAACTCTGGCACGTCTTACCGGCAAACGTTTCTATCTCGTCTATGTGTCTGCTCTTTTCCTACTTCGTTTACTGTCCAATGGGCACCAGTCGGTTAGTCTTTCCCCCCATCTATTGTTATCTCTTCTTGCTAGGTAACCAGCCCATCTCCATTTTTACTTTGCAATTAGTTGTATAATATCCTTCACTCTAGTCTTCTCTCTGATCCATGTTCATCTTTTTCTATCCCTTAGAGCTATCCCTAGCATTGCCGAGGAATGAGCATAATACCAGCCATGTGTTGGTTTTCAGCTCGTTACGTTAATGTCCATGTTTCGCATTCATAAGTCATGGCTGGTATTATGCAGCCGGTGTATACTACGCTTTAGGCACATTGGCAAGTTGCTCTTCAGAATGTCTCTATGCATACCAACTGCTTTCCAACCTATCTTAATGCGTCGTTTTATTTCGCAATCATGGTCTTTCTCTAGCTGTATTACCGGTCCTAGTTAGATATATTCATCGACCTCTTATAGAGTGTCTTTTTTGGTACTTTATTTTTATGACATATTACTTATATAGACCTGGATGCTTCTACATTATGGAAGACCTGAAGATTATATAGACCTGAATGCTTCCAAATTATGCATATTGTATGTAGATGCCCTTAACTATTGGATATATACGAATTCAATAGCTCTATATAAATGCACAACTTCTAGCAGTATCAAATAAAACAATTCATTAGTACGACGAATTGAGATCTCTTTTTTAATGCAATCAATTTAATATACGCCCCTGGCACATAAGCCAAATAAACAAATCCGACCCTAGCCGGGTGGAGTTGTCGGGTGGGGGTGAAGTTGTAATCAAAAAAGGCAGAAACAGCTTGCTCACAAAAGTAGTTGGAAAAGTAGCGGCCTCCTGCGGTGATACTGGCAACCACTTCTCAAGGGAGATAATCACGATTGCATAAATAAAGAAAACAAACACACTCTACGTTGTATTGATATTTTCGCCAAGGAATCGATAATACATATAAAAACAAATTAATTCTCGATGGAAGGATATTCTTGTAGTTGTTGAATATCTTTATCTTCTCGATTCGTTTTATTTTATGAATTTGTTTGTTGTTTTAACTGCGAATTGAAAAGAGATGTGTTTGAGGAAGCAAACCGTTGCTATATTAAATTGTGATATTTTTTAATGTCCAGAGTGTCTTTTTGCATTAATGTGATGCGTTCTTACAAGTGTACAAACAGCAGACAAACATAAAAACAAGTAGAATCATGTTTATTAATTGAAACATCTCATGTCGATATTCCACTTAAGAATATTACAGTATGATATGAATCAATATTGTATTCCAAACTTGGTAAATAATGTATTTCTGTCGCCAGATCTTCGATTGCTGGAGTGTCTTTTCATTTGAATTATGTAATATTGGGCATTTTATACGAAATATTCCGAGGCATGCTATTAGGAACCGTCAACCAATCTGTCACCAAAACTGCCAGTTTTAAGTCGCTCTGGCTGGCTGGCTATCTATCTATGTGTTACGCGTACAGGCTGCACCAACGGGGCTGGGCTCATTATGTTTAGAACACACTTTTTTTTGTTGACCATTCCCCCCAAATAGGCTTCTAGTTGGGGTTCAATTTACAATGTAAGTTTCTGCTAAATTGGTCTATTAGTTTTGAGTCCGGCAGCTTTCATGCTTGTTTTCTGAAAATTCGTCCAACAAATGGTGAGAGAAGTAACTTATTCATTGCTCATCCTTTTTCTCAATTGTTTAATTGATCACCTCCAAACCGTCAACAAAATTGTCACCAAGACTGCCAACTTAGGTTTCTTCAGTTTTTAAGTCGCTCTGGCTGACTGGCTATCTATCTATGTGTTACGCGTACAGGCTGCACCAGCGGGGCTGGACTCCTTATTATGTCTAGAACAAAACGTATGTTTTGTTTTGTTGAACATTCCCCCAAAATAGGCTTCTAGTTGGGGTTCAATTTACAATGTAAGTTTATGTTAAATTGATCTATGAGTTTTGAGTCCGGCAGCTTCCATGCTTGTTTTCTGAAAATACTAACTCATTCATTGATCATCCTCTTTCCCAATTGTTTAATTGATCACCCCTAACCCAGCATGCTACCAAAAGACGTTGGTCCCGTGATGGTTTCTAGTGAATGATTAACCAGACCTGTATTTGCTTATTTCTTAACAAAAACAAATAACCACTACTCATTTACAGGTAGTTGCAAATGTTGCCCTGTAGTCAGAAGATAGAATATTTATATTCGATAAGTTATATCAGACGGACTATACATTTGCTTGGTGTTTCAACAATAGGGACAATTTCTTTTTATCTGCTTTTGTCATGTTTCCGTTTGTGATATCAACGGTTACATGAATAGCAAGTCTTTAAATACAGGGTGTCTCAAAAAATGTACATACGTTTTCACAAAGAGTTAAGCCCCTTGAAATTTAAGGTGGGTAAGTCAGTACATTTTTTTCAGAAAAGAAACGTAGAAATATATATTATTTTTTCCTGAAAGAATACTGACTTACCCCCCTTAATCTTCAAGGCCCTTTGTAAAAATGTGTGTACATTTGTGTGTATAGTTGGAAAGCTGCATTTCGTTTGCTCGATGAACTAACGATTTTCCTACTTCCTATCTTGTACCAGTTAACATATTGAAAACATAATATTTCTCTACGCAAGTGCAATAATCCATCTAGTAATAATCTTGTTTTGCAGTTAGTTTGCTTAATGCCTCAACATATCAAACGAGTTATTATTATTTTATCTTTCTTTGTCATGTTTCCGTTTGCCTCCAGCCAACTGAGCGAACAGCGTAATTAGTCGCTTATCATAGATTTTTTTTGGCATTCTATATCCTTTCAGTGATATATTATAGTAAGAAGGACTGTCCATATGAAGAGATTTGAATACTGAAACCAACTTCAAAATATAGGATTCACGAACGCAAACATATTTTCAGTGCAATATCAGAGCGTAAGAATTATCTGTGTGAAGGGCTTTGACGAATAAAACCATCGTAAACATGCAATAGACATGAACGCAAATGTACTTACGTTGGAAATAACCTAATCAATATGTATGTATAAACGAACTGAAAGACAAATATGTGTATACATGTACGTAAAATCACTCATTCATATATATTAGTGTGGATCATTAAATCCGCAGCCTAACACATAAGTATTATCTGATTTCACTATATAATGTTCGAATTATGTAATTAACATTACGCACTTAATTAACTACATAGAAAAGGATAAAGGCTATGTTAAAACATAAATATTGATTGTGGCAAATAAATGCGTTTTCATCATTAGCCTACGGGCCTATTGCTGTACCTACATATATATACATTCTCAACCTTCTTGTTTCCATCATTATCTCTTGATTCACGTTGATTCCGCAACAGGTGATCTCTAATTAACAGCCTCCGCCCTAGACTGGTTCAGGAAGAAGGATGCGTAATTGCCACTAATAATTGGCAAGAATGCATGGTTAACAGCACGTTCCAACCTGTTATGCTTCCTCTGTTTCTGGAGGAGCCGTTGCCAGCTATCCACTGGTTACAGCAAACACATCTCTTTAAAGAATGACATTAAGTGTGACAAGTGTAATGAAACACTGAGTTGGACACGATACGCAAAGAATTCCAGCCGCGTGTGGAAATGTCAAAACAAAAATTGCAAACACTTCAAAAACAAAACCCCTATAAGCACAATATCTTCTTTAATTTCGTCGATAAAATAAATGTGTCACCCTCTCGACAGCTTGGGGGGTTGCTAATTGCTAAACTATTGTCTGATTGCCAACACTTAGGATAGATGATGTTCAAATGGCCACCTGTGTGGAGAGGATGTTAAAGTGATTCAGCTTTTATTCTACAAACTCATATCCACATTGTCCACTCGGATAGTATAAGGTTAGCAGGTATGCCTCACACACAGAAGGTTCCGGATTCGATTCCTGGTATGAGCGGGAAGTGTGGAAAACTCTTCATTGAATACATTTTCCTGTGAACTCTACAGCTAATTGCGTACACTGTAAGCTGTGTGATTAGGGTGGTCATAAAGACTTGTTGCAGCATCATTAGGTTGGTCATAAAAATGTGTAAGAATAAAGTCCTGGTCTCGACCAGACTTGAAACATGCAAGGATTACTAAACTGACGCATGCAGAGGAGACCGGGACTTCGACACTGGCCGTTTATACTCCAATGTGAGTTATATCTTGAGAGACGGGCGTTTTGCCTTTTACATATGCTTATCGTTAGGTATGAACAAAATGGACGAAAATGTCAACGTGAAATCGACACGTGAGAAATCTTTAAAAATCTGGCAAAAATCAGCATATGATTCGATTTTAATAAAATTTTCGATACTTATTCATTGAAGGACGGATTTAAAAAAATAATAATTTTCCATTCCAAACTTCGGAGAAAAACAATGTTTTTCATATGATTCCTACCCCACCTTTTATTAGTTTGATGATTTATCTATTTTATATAATAATGCTTTCTTTGATTTTTACACATTTTACAGATATATCCCTGGAGATACTAAGAAACTGCTGGAACGGAACTCTTACTCTGGGATTAAAAAAACAGAAATATTGTGTAAAATATTTTTTTTTCGGAAATCTTTTAGTTTTATTCGTTAATTATCATTCAGGTTTTTGATATGTGAAAAAAGAGATTGTTTTCGCTCAATATCATTTAAAAGAAATAGGTTTCATCATTTTTATCGATTTATTCCGATATCTTATACATTTTTTAAATGCATATTCTTTATTCTTTCCATGACTTGGTTCGACTGGAACTTATATTGACAGAAGAAAACGCTAATAGATTATGTTAGTTTCCCCCTTGTGGAGTGATTATGGAGATATGTGAAAGTTACGGTGAGACATGAGAAATGCTGGGTGAGTTGATGGATGATCATATTGTTCGAAGTCCCTGGACTTTTGTGTAGCATCTCGTACGTATCCACTTTGATCCCTTAATGTTAGAAAGAAAACCTTTTCCTGGGCTTTTAGAGAGGATTGAACTCGTGTATTCCTTGCAGCCTCACCTCCCATTCTAGCGTAATGTAATAGATGCTTATTTAAAGATAGATACATTGAAAGATCCACAGACAGTTTGATAGCTGAATAAAACAGAGAGAGAAAGGGTGGGGGATAGGGGGAAATGAAAGATTTCATCAGCTGAAGATTGTAATCCGTGGCGTCTTTTTAATTCATTTATAGCGCCGAATAAAGGGTTCATGATGTTCTGCATGTCATAATAAACAATCGAACACGGACGAGATTTTCTAATTAACTTTGCCATAAACCAGCCAACCTGGCAAACCTATATTAGAAACCGTCAACAAAAACTGTCAGCAAAACGGTCAAAATAGGTTTCTTCAGTTTTCAATTCTGTCCGGCTGGCTGACTGGTTGTCTGGCTGTCTGGCTGTCTGTCTGGCTGGCTATGTATGTATGCATGTAATAAGCGTACAGGCCCCACCATTTGAGCTAGAGGGCTGACAATTTAAACATTATGTCTAGAAAAAACTCTGTTTTTTAAAGTAAATAAATTACTCTTTCCACCTTTCTTCAAAAAACAAGCGAGCACACACCAATGATCGATTTAGCATAAACTTACATTGTAAATTGAACCCCCACTAAAAAGCTATTTAGTGGGGGGCACCAATAGGTTTTTAGTTGGGGTTCAATTTACAATGTAAGTTCATGCAAATCGATCCCTAGTTTGTGCCCGCTTGCTTTTTGAAGAAAGGTGAAAAAAGTAATTTATTCATTCATTAATTGATCACCCCCAACACGGCATGCTGTCAGCAGATGTTGGTAACATGACGGTTTATATTGAGTGACCTAGCAGACCTGTTTTAATCTGCATTTAGTTGTATTTAACTTAACGCATACACCTGTCCACTTCACTGAACATAATCTTCAAGATTATTATTTCGTTGATATCTAGAGCCGTAATTTACATTGTTATCTGTTTCACATCAATATTTTAGCGATATGCATCGTTTGGTGTCGCCAAGTGTCGAAGGATCAGCGACTGGCAATGAGCAGAAGATGCGTAAATTAGAACTAATTGGTTTTTGGTTGTAAATACCGGATATTATGTTCAGGAAGATTAAAATTAAAATGATTACTTAAAGTAAATCTTACATTTTAAGACACTTTTTTATTCATTTATTTTATTTTTCTACGCAATGTGGCATACCATGATGCATCCTTGTGTTGCACCGCCAAGATACC
>VCCN01005510.1:4221912-4235956 GCA_006491835.1 Architeuthis dux
TTTATTTTAGGGCAGTATCATAATATATGTAGCTTGTTATTTATATATATATTTGTTTATACGTTTGTTTTCTAGCGAGGCGATATGAAATGGGAATTTGAAATACAGAACGAACATTTGGAGTGCAGACTCCGAGGAATCTTGCATGCAATTGGTTTAACACAAATTACGCTGTGTTTTTCTCCCCTGAATATTCTCCAAATCTCGGAAACCAAAGAATTCACAGGTGGGACTCTTTCAAAAGATAGCTAAATAACCCTTATTTAAATCCCTTATAAATCATAATTATACATGTCGTTTGCACGCATGTGGTTTACTTGTATTTTCCCACAATAAACCTACAGGGAATGGTGTCTCTACAATGTTTCTTGAGATTAGCGGAGATTGATATTAGCTACGCCCACGAAACCCCGTTCCTGAATATTGAATGCAGAATTGGTCGGACTTGATAAAGGTTGGCGTGTAAAAAGAAATTACGGAACGTCATGAAATGGAAATCACAGCGGACAGAAAACTGTCGATTACAAAAGAATCAAGCATCTAAGGTCATTAGATAGTACAGCTATCTCCCTCTATCCGAAAGTTCGCTTTACGCCACTTTCTCGCTTTTACGAAAAAAGGCGAAACGCAAAAATGACGTTCAACGTTTGTTTTCTAGCGAGGCGGTATAGAAGCAGCGTGCACCCTCTCCAAATCTCTCCTACACCCTAACCTTCTGTATATCCAACCAAACCAACCTCTTCCGACCCAGCCCAATATACCATCACCATTTTTCGGGTTTGGGAACGCTCACAATATTTTGTTTAGGTATGCTTTACTTTCGGATAACTGGGAAACCTGCATTTATTTTTCTTCAGAAAAGTTGTATTTCACTACGAAATATACCGAGCAACCAATAAGAAATAATCTGCCCATTCCAAAGGTGCATGTTTGGAAGGGTTCGGGCTTTATGGCGTGTTACTTATCTTCAGTATTGCCAATTTAGATATTTTCAAAAGAACGAAAGTCAACTGAGATAATTTATAGAAACAATGAAGAAAGAGCTATAATCTTCAATTGTTAATTTGATTTTTTATTAGATTTCTCGAGAACAACAGCCCCTCCCCCCAAAAGACTTTCAACTCAACACTGCACTGCCTTGTGAGCTGACTAACATATCTGGCGAAAGTCAACATTGTACAATAGTCAGTTGTCAAGTAATCGCGTAGCATACACACACGCGGAGATTTATTTAATTGTAGTTAGATGATTCAAGCGAACATTTCTTTATGGACCTCGAAACAGTTGTGTATAGACTGTGATCTTCTCATTTGTACTGCGACATTGTGTTTGCCTTGATTCGTCTGTGACCATCTGGGGGATATTCTTTACAAACTTTCCATCGCTTGCAAGGAGAACAATTTGACAGCCGCACAACAAATGAATTAATATATATTAAGTATACTGCTTAGTCACTCAATAGAAACTGTCATGTTACCAACATCGTTTGGCAGCATGCCGTGTTGAGGGTGATCAATTAAAACAAAGGTGTGACGAATGAATAAACCTCAACTTAAAATAAAACAAGCGTGGGTCAATTTAGCATAAACTTACATTGTAAATTGACCACCCACTAAAAAAGATTGTTCTAGACATACTAAGAAGTAAATGTTGAAATTATCAGCTCCATTGGTGTGGCCTATACCCGTGATACATACATAGCCAACTAGCCAGCCAGACCGACTTGAAAACTGAAGAAACCTATTTTTACAGTGTTGGTGACAGTTTTGGTTGACGGTTTCTAAGATAGAATAGTCCTATTCTGCCAGTAACAATTATATTACTCCCTGATCCCTGACAACCCATTTCTTTCTGAATTGCAATGGATGTCTACATTAAAATCATTTCCAAGCACATAAAAAACATTTACATTGAACTTATGAATGAATGGCTTAGCTTCGCGAACGAAGATTTGGGGGATGGTTTTCCACAGCATTAGGACCATAGACGGAGGGGCCCATTAGGACCATAGACGGCGGGGCATGTGTGCGGAATAACCCTCCAACCAGAGCAATGCAGTTTTAAGGTGAAGTGCGACTTGACATTAAACTTATATTATACATATAATAGCCTTATTCTATCAGTGATGCCATCAATTAATGATAATCCTTTTTGTTCCAGATGTTCACGACACTCCAATAATAAGATTATTAGCAATGCATTTATATTACATATATAATATCCCATCTAGCGCAATGGAGCCATACTCCCCTTCCAAGTACTCCCCTTGAGATATCACACACTTAATGCCAAGTCGCACTTCACCTTAAAACGTCATTGCTTAGGCTGGAGGGTTATTCCGCACAGAGGCCCCGCCGTCTATGGTCCTAATGCTGTGGAAAACCATCCCCAAAAATCTTCGTTCGCGAAGCCAAGCCATTCATTCATAAGTTCAATGTAAATGTTTTTATGTGCTTGGAAATGATTTTAATGTAGAAATCCATTGCAATTCAGAAAGAAATGGGTTGTCAGGGATCAGGGTCTAATAGAATTGTTACTGGCAGAATAGGACTATTCTATCTTAGAAACCGTCAACCAAAACTGTCACCAAAACTGTAAAAATAGGTTTCTTCAGTTTTCAAGTCGGTCTGGCTGGCTAGTTGGCTATGTATGTATCACGCACTTATGCTAGCGTCACTTCTATATTTCAAAGCAGTCTGCAAAGACTTTTTCGGGATCACCATCAACAGGCTCGTGGCGTTTTCCTTAATGTCGTCCACGGTCTGAAACGTCTTTGGGAAAAGCCAGAAGTTACATGGAGCCTAATTTGGACTGTAGCGGAGACATACTTGAGTGATGCGGTGATTTGACAAACAAACTGAAATATACGTGAAGAATGGGCAGGCTCGGTGATTATGGATATAACTCCGACTGAGTAACTCCGCGTGAGTTTCTGTTGGCGTATGTACATGTAGGTCTCCTCTGATTGGTTGCCAATTTACAGTAAGGCCGCGCAATCTGTTCTCAAGATATTTAAAATGGTTGGACACTTTCACGACGGACCTCGTATATATTATTTATATGCATTGTGCCCTGATGCTTTTGGAATCTATAGCACTGTTTTGCAATGTGCATTCCCATGCCGGCTTACCTTTCCCGGTGTGAGGGCCCAACCATTTTTCTGCATCTAATTCTAAAGCATTTATGTGCCTGTATGAAGCCAATATCCCTCGCGAATCTCTCCACGAAGATAAATTACATCGTACAACGTAATTTCTGTTCCTCGGCAGTGAGTGTTATTTTATGATTGCTTATGCATAATTATTCCCTTCAAACTTGGTTTTTGTTACCAGGATAGTGATATTCATATGTAGTTGTTGCTCTTACTTTATGTGCAAATTCGCCAGTGCCAATCGAAAACGGCTAGATTTCAAATTATCACACTCCTGTTCACAAAAGCAAAGTTCGAAGAGAATAATTGACATGTTCCATACCTTTTAGACATAATCAATAAGAATAGCACCTATTACCCAGGAACAAAACGTAATAAAAAAAGATCTTGCACAGTGTCATCGCTCTTGGTTCAATAATCGCTCCAACAGAAAGAGATTAATAGCAGCTCTATGATTCTTTACAAAAGGAATATCATTCACGTTATTCAGCTCTATCACCCACCCATTCCTGAAAGAGTATGGTCGTAAATGTTTGCACACTTTGGGGAATGATCATTACTAAAGAATTTACAAGAATATGGCTCCTCTCTTTTTTTACGGCCGTTTGACTACGATCAAAATATAGTATCTGTTCTTCGAAACCTTCATGGCTTCGAGGTTCGGAGAAACACGGCCCGGGATACGTCCTGGGGTCTTTGTCGCATGTTCAGGATTCGTCCTGAGAGAAGTTGCACATGATATCGAGGCCTTCTGGTCGAAAGGTGAGATCACACCTGCCCGGGATTCGTCCCGGGATCTTTGACCAGCGTGTTCAGGAATCGTCCTGTGAGCAACGATCAGCTTGTCCCAATGTCCGCGTGACATCAGTCACCTCTTCCTGCATGTTCGCGTGCAGGACCCCACCCTAACAAAGACCTTGTGTCAATCTTGCCGTCGTGGGGAGACAAATAAAGAAAAGGACATACAAGGAATGAAATTATTAGGTAAAATTAGTATGAAAGTTCACTTATTCATAATCATTTAAAAAAATTAAAACTCTTAAACACGATAGAGTTAAACTGTGTTTTATAATCTCCAGTTGAATCTTTACGTTGGAAGATACATGTAGAGATCTATGTTGGATTGAGCATTGTTGACCTATTGGTGGTACATTTTGCGGGTTTGTTACAAATAGTGAATTTAATGTATATTCACCTCTTCTGGAATAGAACTGTAAACACGACGTATAAAAATATCACAACTGTCGTGTTATTCTCTATATCATTCGGAAACCACTTATTTAAAAAAGAAACTGATCTCAGCTGGACGAAAGAGGTAGGAGGGAGTGAAAGGTTCGCCAATCGCTTTGTTTGTATGTTTGTGTGACACCGCCAAAAGATCATTTTCTACGCGTGGATTCAAGATTCCTTTGGTGGCTCTCTTTATCTCATGATCTCTCTCTGCTGGGATCTCCTCCCGTCCAACTATATACGGTCTCTTTATCTGCTGTCCGTCAGTGTTAAACAGCCATCGACTTTTCCAGAAGCTTTCTCGGCGGACACACACATGTGCCCTGACTTCACGGTGAGACTAATTCAACGCTTCACCTTGTAAATGTATCAATGTTGAATATAAAAAACAGAATTAAAACATTTAATCGCTGAAGTAAGCGGTGAAATGTGCGGTAGTATGTTTCAGGAAATTGACGACTACCGATACTTGGGTGGGAGTTATTGGCGAAATTTACAAATGATTATATGAACATAATATAATGGCCAGATATCAATCACTGACCGATAGGTATGAGTTTGACCCGGTTGCGGTCGACACGTCTAGCTTGGCTACAAAGCATTGGAGATCATCCGCCGAATAGGTTTCAAAGCTGCTCAATGTCACGACGAACCGCGCGAGACCACCTAGCTCTTCCATCGTGTGTCGATGGCAATCGTCCCTGGCAACACGTTCTCCATAGTTACAGCGGTAACAGACAGAGATGTCCGTTAAAAAAATGACATATTTTGCTCACATTTATTTTTAAAAAGGAGGAAGTTGAAAAAAGAAAGAATGGCGTCATTTTAATTCCAACGGAAAATTAACATAGACACGTGTTTTCTCGAGTTCACATACTTAGTTTGTTATTGTCAAATTGACTGATTTTCTCTCATTTCTATGTTATTAACATTTTATAATCGGGATGATAGCCTAAGTTATAATGCTTATTACAACAGTAATTCTCATCTGGGGACTGGAGATATGTCATCCAGGCAACATCTCCCCATTGCATTAACAGGAATGTTGTCAAGTATGCGTTAACAAAGTTATCCAAGTGAGCAACGCGAAGGTTGGGTATTGATCAAGACCCATAATTCTTCGATATGATTTTGACGTCCGTTGCAAATCTATGCCCACATAAACCATAGAAGTGAATTGTAAAACAATATTCATGCAAATATAACACAACCCAACGGATAACATAGACTACAGAAAAAAAACAGGAGTCCCCACCAGTTTGTTAAACAATAACAGTTAAAGAATATAAACACTGAATTCATTTAATGACCATTCGATTACTGTAGCCAAACTTTATTTCCAGTGTTAACAATTTGGATGTTTTTCAACTAAATCTAGATGTTTTTGGTTACGTCTAGATATCAGAGATTGCTGTTTAGTAATATATTCATTTAATTTATAGTAATAAAATAGGCAGTATTTTGATGAAGTAAATGTTGACGATTAAAGTCACCTTTATTTTATTAATAATGTGTTATTATCCGAATTTCAATCACTTATTTTCTTTCTTTCCAAACAACCTGGAATCCGTCAGTTTACTGTACTTAGAATATATTTTGCTTGTGTTGTGAAGATTGAAACAAACTGTTCAAGTTTTGCTTTCAAACAAATATGATTGAGTTTGAGTATGAGCAGGTCATTCGCTACCTCATGAAATGCATGTCCAATGCCGAACCCAACTGTGCTGGCTTCAATTCACTCAGCAAGGCAGTTCTATCAAATGCTCCAGGGGGGAATATGTCAGAAAATATTCTTGAAACTAGCCGAGCGACGCTTGGGGTATGCGCTTGATTGTATTAAATCATTTAAATTATATGTCTTGTCAGAATAATTTAACTTGCCCACATACAGACACCAGTGCAACGGCATGTCTACTTAATTGTGTATTAACTTGTGTATTGTGCTTATATTGACATGTGAAATCTACTATACATGTCTATGTTTCGAACATTTTCAACAGGGGATCATAACATGGAGAACATCACCCAGAATACATACTGATGACTGCGGCAAATAACCGACGTGTTATAGCAATTATCGATAATACAATCCTGGCTGCTGCAGGGTCAATTCTATTCCGACTGAAGATGCTTACTGCAACTTTTGTAGTGTATATATTTGTATACATGTATGAACTAATTGTCATGGAATAAGCCGTGCGTATCTGTATGATACATTTTCATTAATATATAAGACTCAATTTAGTCAGTATGACAGCCTCCTGGTAATCAGCTGGTTGTGAGTTCAAATCACTGTAAGGGAATGTGAATTGTACATATCAGTTTACACTCCTAATTTTGGTGAACATTGTTCTCGTTGTTGTTGTTGTTACGGTAGGAAAACAAAGTCAACTCCAGACGTTGTACTAGAGTTTGACACAAATATAGATTGTGTCGTATTTTGCATCTGTAGTTATGAAGAATACACTTAATTTTAAAATAATTATATCCGTAGACGACCAGATCTAGGACTATCTATAAGTGTTATGATGTATGTATCCGGACACCTGTGTCGGAAATGTAAGTGACCTCGATCACCTTAGGAGATGGGTATATTGCATCAGGTTGTAAGCAGCAAATGGGGACCGATGATTGACACCGCATAGGCGTTAGAGAAACTATAAAAGCGGACCCGAACGGCGTATCCCTGGGAAGCGGACAGAAATCTTGACACTCAAAGAACACGCAGACATAAGCGGAGCCGTTAAGGCCCGAGACCGCTGTCCCTGTTGGGGGACAGACTGGCGGTTCTCCTTATCTCTCTCTTCCACTCTTCACTATCCGGCCGACAAAGATGTATGTTGTGTAATAAAAATATGTCCAGATAGTATTACAAGCTAGTCTTCGAGTTTTCTTTATAGTGAAGCCCATGACACACCAGTATACAACATAAGATAAGAAAAGCAATCAGATAAATACAATACCGCAGAGGGATGCCGAGACACGCATTTGCAGAAACTTAGTGAGATACAAAGATGCACATTTTTGTCAGAATATCTGAGATTAGGAATTATGATTACTAGTGCAGTGTCCATTCTGAGAGTGCATGTTTGGAAGGGGCCGGACTTTATGGTGTGTGGAGCAGCCTGCCATACCTGTCATGTAAAATAATTTTGAATGCACTACTTGTGTTATCAGTATTTAGTAAAGAGCGAAAGGCAAAGGAGATAATTTGTAAAAACTATAAGAAATATAGAACTATTCTATTAGATTTCTCGAGAACCACGAATCCAAACAACTCCAACCGCGACAATACAATGCATTGTGTGCTGACTAATATATCTGGCGAATATCAACTTCGTACAATGGCCAGTTGTTGAGTAATTACTGCACACACACACACACACACACACACAAACACACACACACACACAGATTGCTTCAATTGTAGTGAGATTATACACTGCTTTTATTGGACTAATGTCCTTATCTTGGTCGGAATACTAGATAATAGTAACATGGCAGTCGTGAGTTCAATACCTGAGTTGGGTAGTGCAACAATATTCATATAATCTGGTTCGGTCAGACAAATTAACCAGGATAAATTAACTGATACGAGATATTCTCTTTCATGGACAGCGGAATGAGAACAATCTACCACCGTGGATAAAGGGTTCGGTTCGAAATTCCTAGACATAATCTTGAAAAGGGCTGGAGGGTACAACGGCCGAAAATGACTAGAACAATCAAGATGAGGACACTAGTAAATCAAGATGCATATATTTGCCCGACGATCTTGTGGAATCAGTTGAAGACTCTTGCGTAAACGAGTTGATTTCGCATCCTTTCAACTAACTTTGTGAGTTCGATTTTATTGAATATCAGCTGGAGAAGGAATATAGATTGTCTTCAGTTAATCATTAAGTCATTCCGTAGAAAACAAACACGTCTGGTTAGTCACTCAATAGAAACCGTCTCGTGACCAACGTCTTTTGTTGGGAGTGATCAATTAAGAAATTGGGAAAAAGTGGTGATCAATGGAGAAGTTACTTCTCTCGCTTTTTGTTGGTCGGTAATCACTAAAAACATCCTAATTTTCAAAAATCAAGCGTGAACTGCCGGACACAAACCAAGGGACCAATTTAGCATACACTTAAATTGTAAATTGACCCCCCCCCACCACTGAAAACATATTGGGGAGGGGGTAAAGAACAAAAAGACGTAATAAGGATTACATGTTTACGTCTTTAGCCCTCTAACTCCATTGATGCGGCCTGTACGCGTCATATATACATATATAGCCAGCCAGCAAGCCAGCCAGACCCACTTAAACACTGAAGAAACCTATGTTGATGTTGACTGTGATGTTGACAGTTTTGCTTGACAGTCTTTAATATATCTCTATTTTAAATTGGTTCCAATTGCTTTTAAATTGAATGTTTGATTTCTTTCAGAGTATTTATGAAATAAAAGAGGATATTGGCAAATAAATAATTGATAAGCCCAGAATGGTCCTCTCTCCATACCTTCGAACTAACGGATACACGAATCCTTCGATAAAACACGACTTGTGATAAAAAGTGGGTCTTTTATCGACAATAATAGATTCTCTTCTTTGTATACAGTCACGAAATTCAGAAGAGATATATTCCCATTGTAATGGTTTCTGTTTTTCTTTTTGCGGTTTCAGCGTACAAACGATTTATTTATTATATTATTATGCCTCTTTGGGCATCTCCAATTATAAACAATATTTACTTGTCAACTTTAAAAAATAAAATAAAATTCAGGAAATCATACATTATAAACGATGATACGATTTCGACGGTTTAAGTTCATGATAGGAAAGCACTGAAGGCACTGAAGTTCAAACAGTGCTGTATCTTTTTTATTGGGGCGGGGGGGTGATGAAAGAAAGAGAGAAAAGGTTAGTTTAATTTCGTCAGCGCATTGTAGCACTGAAGATATCAGTGTATTACAGTGACAGTTTCTCAGTGGGCCGAAAGATTAATCCAAAAGAGAACAGGTTTGGTTAGTTACTCAATAGAAACCGTCACATGGCTAACGTGTGTTTGGGATGATCAATTACAAATTGGAAACATGTGTGATCAATGGATAAATTACTTCTCTCGCCTTTTGTTGGTTAGCGATCACTAAAAAGTCTTAATTTTCAAAAAACAAACCTGAATGCTGCTGGACTCAAACTAAGTGCTCGATTTGGCATACACTTACATTGCAAATTGAACCCCACCCCACTAAAACCGTATTGGTGAAAGGGGGTTCAAAAAACAAAACAAACACGTTTGTTCTAGACATAATAACGAGTAAATGTTGAAAATGTCAGTCCTCTAGCTCTATTGGTGCGGCCTGTACTCACGACCAATACATACCCAGCCAGACGGACCAAACTGAAGAAAACTATTTTGACAGCTTGGGTAGTTGTTTATTTTGAACAAGCACCAGCAGACGAGTTATACTTTCCCTAATTGGAAGTTTGCGGTCTCGTCCGCTTCCCTATGTGGCCTTTTAACTGACTGAATTAATCTTACTAAATATCAAGATTGTCGTGGAGTCCTTCAGTTAACTCTATCTAGACATATTGACGGTCATTTTCTGACCAAGGCTAAGAGATTCCCACACGACAATGTGTGTGTGCACGAGCACGCGTGCCTGTGTGAGTGTGTGTGTGTATGTATGTATGTGTGTGTGTATGTGTGTGTGTGTGTGTGTGTTTGTGCAGATCAAAGGAAAATTAATGGTTACTTCAAAATCAACGGATGCAACGTACATTTCTATGAACAGGGCTTTGTATACATTTATATACATAACGGAGTGCAGCATCGCTCACGAAAGGAGACAAAAGTCTGATTCTTAAAGTCTATAAGCGAGAGAGTTTCTACTGGTGGGAGAACTAGGCTGACATCTTGAGTCCCAAACTGCCACTGTTCAACTCCCGATATTCTATAGCCGCCAACTGGTACTGACTCCGAATTTTAGTGCGTCTATCTCTGATTTTTCTAACTTTTCATATAGGCCGGGGCCCAGCAGTGCCCACTGTGCACCTCCCCCCGCATGATTCTAAATTTAGGGTACCAAAATGTTCCTTACAATGTCCTCTTTCAGAAAAAAAAGATGTTTCCAAGAAAAAGTTGGGAAGAACTTCCTCATTTGCCTAAAACAAAATGTCCGCCAGCACACACCAAAAATAAGGAAAGCTGAGGAAATTCTCCATGATTTAGCCTTTTAAAGTACTCAGATATGTCAATTGGGAGACGAGATATAGAATTCTGTCTTTTTTTGGTGTGTGCTGGCGGCCATTTTGTTTTATGCAAATGAGGTAGTTCTTCCCAACTGTTTTTTATTGGGAACATCTGTTTACAACAGACCAACCGGAGAGCAACACAAATCCATATACCCCCAGTCTTTTTCTGCTTAATAATCCCGAGAGAAATGGTGGCTTCATCATAAACATCAAATAAACTGATAAATAAAAAATGTCTGGTTAGTCACTCACTAGAAACCTTCACATAACCGACGTATTTCAACAGCATGTTGAGTTGGGGATGATCAATTAAACAATTCTAAAAATCCGTGGTCAATGAATAAGTTACTGGGTACTAAAAAGTCCGAATTTTCAACAACAAAAAAACAAGTGTAACTGCCACCGGACACAAACTAAGGGACCAATTTAGCATACACTTACATTGCAAATTGAACCACCAACTACAAACCCATTGGGGCGGGGGGTGGCTTTCAAAACACGAAGGAACTGTTATTTTCTAGACATTAATAAGGAGTAAATGTTTAAATGTTCAGCCCTCTACCGCCATTGGTACACACTCTTATCCACATACCAATAGACACACACCCACATACTCATATGAGCACATACATACCCTGCTACACGCGTACACACACACACACTCCTCTTAGTGATACACAAACACCCACCCACATACGCACAATAGCTATAAATCACTCCAAATAACCAGAGTAGACATCCACTATCTACACACTTATAAGTTAAAACCACCAGCCAAGTAATCAATATCCGCTTAAAAACTGAAGAAACCTATGTTGAGAGTTTTGGTGACAATGTTGGTTCACGGTATCTAATATGGATTTGAAATTAACTTTTCATATATTTTAATAATTAGATTCCTTGGAAGTTTACTAATCAGCATACCTTTGCTACGGCGATATACCGTTTCCTGGCGTACGCACAAGCTACAACTGTCGGACCCGATCGAAGATGCTGCTATCTCTTGTCTCTAATTGGGATTGAAGGCAAACTGACAGGTTATCTGGGAATAAGTAAAATAATAATGGGAGATGACAACTTAAACTGTCAACATCAACGTAGCCAAGATCTGTATATGTTTCTTCAGATTTTAAGTTGGTCTCTCTGGATAAATGGATGGTTATGTGTCACATGTACAGTCCAAACCAATGGCGCTAGAGGACTGAAGATCTAAACATTTACTCCTTATTGAGTCTTTTTTATTTTGGAAATCCCTCCTCCCCCAAAATAGTAGTTTAGTGGGGAGTTCAGTTTATAATGTAAGTGTATGCTAAATTGGTCCCTTAGTTTATGTCCGACAATGTTTGACTTTTTTAGGGATCACCGCCAAACAAAAGGTAAGAGAAGTGATTTATTCATTGACCACCCCTTTTTCCAATTTTGTAATTGATCACCCCTAACACGCCATACCGACAAAGGACGTTGGTCTATTGGGTAACTAACCATATCTCTTTCTTCTTGTATTCTTAACTTTACATACAATGGTAATGAGCCCAGGCGGTATTTTTCCCAAAATGATCTCTTAATTTAATGATATGATATTTGAATCATGAATGTGCATTATTTATGTATATAAGAAAGACGCACAATTATGGCACCTAGTGAGTAACGAACCCATTGCACTGAATAATTGGTCGGCAATTCCAACTTGGAACGTGCTAATCATTGCACCACGGTAGACTCACACACACACTCACACTCACACACACACACACACACACACACACACACTCACTCACTTTCTTTCTTTTTCACTAAACAATAGTAACTGGTCATTATGAGACACTGTTGTGCATAGATATATTAGTAGACCTCTGTTTCCAACAGAAGTCTCCATAGTAAGTGGTCATATGTATGTGACACTGCTGTGCATAGATATATTAGTAGACCTCTGTTTCCAACAGAAGTCTCCATAGTAAGTGGTCATATGTATGTGACACTGTTGTGCATAGCTATATTAGTAGACCTCTGTTTCCAACAGAAGTCTCCATAGTAAGTGGTCATATGTATGTGACACTGTTGTGCATAGATATATTAGTAGACCTCTGTTTTTAACAGAAGAAGAAGTCTCAATACGTTAGTAGAGCGAATATTGGAGAAATAAGATGGTATTGGTTCATGACAACCTGTACAGCCGGTACGAGGTGCTGGGTAAATCTGCCTCGAACGGATTTCCTGAAGATTGGATATAAAAATGACATGTAACGAAGTTCTTGTGGAGTGATTCCAAGAGATGTATGAATTCCCAGGTAGTAATGAGAAATGCTGGGTAGATTAACAGCTTAATTGATTGTTCAACCGTTTGTTCGTCTATATATCTATCTATCTATATAGTTAGTTGCACTGGTAAACCCTCAAAGGGGGGCACACGACCGCACGGGTACCATCCATTGTGCTGTCAACTGATCCCCCATCGGCCGTCTACTAGCTAGGTAATATTTATACGTTTTACATCCACAAAATATACACTAGGATAAGTCCCTAAATAAAATAACAAACTACATATATTATGATACTGCCCCCAAACAAAAGAGCAAACTAAATATGAGGTGTATAGCTTGCGGGAGGTGGTGTTTTATCAGCACTGCTGGGGAACCATGCTAGAATTACTGTTTTGTTTTTAAGTCCCCGAAACAGTTCCATGGCAAGCAACTGATGATCCCTACAAGATAATGTTACTTATAGTACTATAAGATCTAATTCTGTGTAAAACATAAATCCCACTGAACATCTCTCATTAACAGTTATTAGTGAATAATTGAATAAACGAATAAACAGAACGTGAACACATTTATGTAAGTGTGATCTTTAGTTTAAAATAATTTTCCGTAGTAACATCTTAAATGCTTTAAGACTGTAAGACTATATAAATATAAGTTTATATAAATATGACATTTTCTATATTAAAAGAGAAAACATATTTTTCTTTCAGCAACATCTTTAGTGTTTAATGCTACAGAGCTTTCTAAACTATATATATCGAAGCTAACATAAACAAATTATAATAACACCATACCTCGAAGAGGTGGTGTGTAATCAACACTGCTGGGGAGCCATGATATAATAGACGGTATTGCTTTAAATTACCCCGAAACCGTCGGCCTGGTAGGCAACTGAAGTTAAATACACTTTTGTAAGTTCAGTGTATAGCTCTGAGTACGCTAGTAACAGCACGGAAATATCCATTGCTCTTTGTTAAACTTTAATGGGTGTAGGGGACTTACTACTTCAGCGACAAACGTGGTTGGATGGCTTCTCTGGGAGGTTCCGATTCTTTTATTTGTTTTTTCACAGTTAGATCGTTAGTAGTAGAAGTTGTAAAAACTGTATAGCCTTATCACACACATCCACTGTAAAAAAAGACTCGCCATAATGGAAGCGCT
>VCCN01005510.1:4242297-4255809 GCA_006491835.1 Architeuthis dux
CAATCACTTGGTCGTGATTTCAAATCACGTTAGGGAAATGTTTTTTTTATAAATCGGTTTAACGTGACGAAAAACTGTGAAGAGTTTACTACGCTAAATTAGGTGAGGATTGATCTTGTTTGACAAGATTTCCATTTACAAAAGAATGACATCATTTTTGCATTTTTGCTATCCGGAAAGTGCCCGAGATCCAGTTTTGAAGAGGGGCCCTTACAGCCCAGGCATGAACGGAAACTCTTCTGTGAGGTCACTCAGTCGCAGAGAGATGTCATTGATTGACACAGTGACTGAGCGAGTAGATTCTTCACATTATCTTTTGGGAGAACATTGCATCATCCAGATTTGTCAGCCCCCACCGCATGCAGTCCTGGTTTGGCTCACTTCGACTTCAAAGAGGGCTGAGGGGCCATTCCCCTTGGTAGGCTATTTTCCGTTAATATTAAATGACTGTGTCCTTTTTGGATAAACCTCGTGTGTGTGAGCATTACTTATCACAAAGCTTTGAATATGCTATCATGTATGAAATTAACTTTTGTTTGAATTTTCTACAGGACAATGGCCATGTGGATATAAGAGTTGGTTAAGTGTATGCAGTCTGCTTGGGGCCGTAAGTTCAATCCCCGGGGCAGGCAGTGATATACATATATTCTGGTTCAGTGCAACGAGCAGAAGTGTCATCCCAAGGACGAATGAACTAATACAAGATATTCCCTAGCATGTACGCTGTGGGTTCAGATGGAAATTCACAGAACTCTACCGAATATGACAGACACCTGAAAAAAGCTGGAGAGCACATCGGCTGAAACGTTGTGACTATAACAACCACGATGAAAACACCAGTTTGAATAAGTACATACATGTTTAACTATGAAACCAATTCGGAACCATCGATAATTCACCATCAGACCCCAGAATACAAGATGGACTTTGGTTTTTGATTCGGTTTCTTGTCAGCTTCCATTCATTGTGAAAGTTTACTTCTGCTCTCAATTGAAAACTAGCCTGAAATTGAGACCATAGATGCGCTAGTTCTTCTCTTGTGTGGAGATCTAGTAAAGGCAGCGCTGCCAACTTTATTTTCAAGTTTACATCTAGAATTGAGTCAAAACATCTTAAAATACCTAAAAAACATTTATATCTAAATATATATGCAAATATATATCTAAAATCTAGGAAATATATCTTATATTATTAATTAAAAGTAATGTTATTCTACATCATTTATTTTATTAAAATATAACTTAATTTATAAAAAATATTATTTTATTACTATAAATCAAATAACAAATATTACTTAAAAATTACTTAAATGTATTTAAAGAAATCATCTAAAGACGCAACCAAAAACATCTAGATTTGGATGAAAAACATATAAGCAAGGGACGTAACTATCCTTTCGGTATGTCAGTCAGTGCAGCAATTGACGCTAGCGCATCTAAACATCATTTTTCATCCCAAGTTATGAAACAATGCAAACTTGGAACATTTCATACTGGGGAACATGATACGTTCGATTTTTGAAAATGCCTGAATCGATCTCCACCCTCTAGGGCAGACAGGTCACTTCGGCTTTACTTGGCAACCAGTTGATATGACAGACGATTGTGCCAGCTTGCTAGTCTCGTCGAATTCGTCGACAATTTTGATTTCGAAAACGTCCAGCGTAGGGAATGTGTTTCCGAGATTTACGATTAACGGGGCTCTGGTGAAGCTTCGACGAGCCTAGCAAGCTGGCAGTCTATTATAATACATTTCTCAAGTGAAATAAAAGAGAATAGAAGACGGGCGGATGAAATAAAAAAAGCTCTCCTAGACTGCACACCATTCTGTTACTGTGAAGGAAAGTGCTGAATAAACTTGCCCGCGATAGACCCTAGCATCGGGCAGCTATTGTTATCACTTATATTGAGTCTTGCATTGTGAGATAGAAGGATAGAAGAATGGATCGACTGAAATTCCGTGTTAACAACATAAACAACAAGAAGGAGTGCATTCGTGCGAACAACTCTTTGAATGTGAATGACCCTTCTCAAAACTATATACAATATCAAATGGAACTCATTTACAGAAGCTTTTGTCTCCCATTCACGCTTTGGTGATCTGATTTGAGATGCATTCAAATGATACATTGAATTATACTTTGACATTTCAGAATGAGATCCGTTGGATCATTTGAAGCACCGCCGTCAAATGTTCGTCAGTTATTAATGTTTTATTTTCAAAGCAAAGAATCTTTTAAAATCATTTTCTCTGCCGTTTTTACTAAATACATTGTTTTCAAAGATGGAATTTATTTTCCTCGCGTCATCTGTTCCATTATGGCTCGGTCTGAAGTCAAAATGCGAAAATCATCAAAGTTAAAAGGCCTTCCGTATTTGCCTTAAACAGGTGACAAGATTTAATGGACGGAAGGCAATCTTCAGTGAATAATCGGCAAATGTTATGAGACCATTAAGACACATTAAGACGCTTAAAATTATTGACAAAGATTAGTGTAGTGACATTTTATTAGATTATTAACAAATGACATATTATTTAGAATGAAATATCAATTAAAGTATGTTATTATTGTCGATCAAATGGTAGAAACGACAAACAAAGCAAAATCGGCGATTCTATGGTGAAACAATTGACACAGATATAAATCCTGAAATTTGACCTCCAGTCACCTAATTCTTTTTGGAAATGCGACCAAAGTTTGACGAAAAGGTGTTATGGATATTCATTATTCGTTTTGATTTCAATTATTTAATGATATTTAAAATGTATGTTAGATGTATGATAAGTGGGCCAGATGTACTTGCTTTAGTTGTTACGGCACACTATAACCCCTTGAACATCCTGAACTACACGTCTGATAATTAAGGAAAAGAAGACTCTGTTCGAATACAACACGTGGATATGTATTTGTGAGTGTCTTGTAACGTGTAATACATAACATTTCTGTAGATATATCCAGGAGCGTAGCTGAGGAGCTGGGGGCAATTTAAACTCTCTCTCCCCGGTCCCCCAATGGAGGGGGCCCCAAAGGTGTTATGAATAATAGTTCGCCCACTGCATTTTTACTAACATTATATAATAACACATCTCACTAAATGTTGGAGGAGGCGCCTCAAGGGGCCAGGCCCCTTGCCCTGGCCCTCAAATCTCTAGCTACGTTACTGCTTTTGAAAGGACCGCCAACGGATCCCCAGCAATACCTTTGAGGACCCTCAAGGGTCTGCATCTCCCGGGCTGGGAACCACTGCACTAAATGTTAGTGGGAGGAGTCCCTCAAGGAACAAAGCCCCACGGACCCCGAATCTCCATATACGCTCCTGGATATATCATAAAGGTGCCTGAGATTTCTTGTGAAGTCTGTTGCAGTGTAATCAAACCCAGTGACCCCAAACAAGTTCTGATAATCTGACCAAACGGATTAACCACCCAGAGGGATAATCCTACTTGGCTCTAGAACCATTGTTGTTGGAATCGAAGACTTGGTCTTGATAATACGTTGCAATTCCGTATCTTCATTCCGTCACTTCAATTAAATATACAATTCGTTTTTCGTCTGTCTTGAAATAAAAACCCTGCCAATTTGACAGTTGCGATTCGCTAATGCAATGAAAAAGAAAATAATTCTCTGTTTGGCAGGCGAAACACTTGCGGTTCAATTCCACATGACTGAACTCTTGACTCTGCAATCTGACATTCGTCTATCAATATTCCATAATCTTCTTCCATGGCTTATCTGCATCTTTAATCCTCGAACCGTTATATTTCTGAATTGTTAGCTTCGTGATTACTACAAGTTTTTGTTAATACTACCTTGTCTGAAAGTAAAGATATAACGACTGTCAAAACAATTACTGTGTTTGTAAGTGTAATAACTAGGAGAGTGGGCGCGATGGTTAGCAGGCAAGTCTAGAAAGCCGATTCGTGTAGTGAATTCGATACTCGAGTAAAATCATTGTGGGTTTATGCCAAACTAAGATATTATGAGAGCTAAGAACTAAAGAGAATACTTGTCATAGAGCTATGTTTAACATATCACTGTTCGATTTAACGCTTATGTGTTTAGTTGTGTTACAGATCAGCTTTTTCAGAAGAGGCTAATGCTGTCAGAAATTTGAAACGAGAACAGAAATTAGCAATATAATGCATAGTATTTGGGGGCATTTTTTCCCGAGACCAAAACTTTTAAAACCACTGTAAACATCTTGTTTATGGCCGGGATCTGTTCACTTGCTAAGACATGTTATCTCGTCTGTGGCAGAAAACAATAGAACAAGAATGTTGATCATTTGTATACGCTGTGTTCTTTTTATATTTCAGTAGGAACACAATGATATTACGACCACACTTTTTCCCGGACGTATTTCTAGCCCCAGAAGATACTCAGTGATAATCTTTGACGGAAACGACACGTCTCTCGCTAAAAGACTCGTCGACCAGAGATCCTGAACTACCACCATATCCTTCAGCACACCACCAGGACGATCACAAGAGGTACTTTAGAATTATTCCTCTAGTCCCTCTAGTGTTAGGTTAGAGTTAGGGTTAGGGATCAGGTTTAGCGTTTTTGTGTTCTTGTTTGCAACTAACGAACAAGACCCAACGGCACAAAAAGGAAATGCATTTTTTAAAATCTTTTCTCTTAAGCTTCTGAGGTTTGTTTTTGCTGGAGACTAACAAAGACGAAAGACCCAAGTCAGGAATTAAAATGCTGGTTTACAAGGCAATTGGTACACGATAAAGCGTTAGCAGTGTCTATTGGCGGCGTCTGCTCCCTTGTCTATCTGAGGAAGGTTCGGGGACGTAAAGTAAAACTGACAGCCAAGGGAATAAGGGAAGAGTATAAATTAGGAAGGCAGAGGGCCCTTTGGAGAGAATCTGATTAGCCGTTCACCTGAACTGGGTTTGGTGCACGCACTGAAAGCCACGCCATAGTGGTCACATCCACATGGAAAGACTGACCAACAGTTTTCTTTACAACTATACTTTCACGACCCAGAAACTGTTCATGTTCTTTAAAAAAGTAATATTAACTGCCAAGTATAATCTTTAACATTGTAACTCCCGTGCTGTTCTTTTCGTAACAACGTTCATTCCATGTTCAAACTGGCTTCATTTTCATGCAAATCAACTAATATCTACCATAGAATATCTAATAAATGTAATATTACACAAATGTTTGTAAGAAAAAATAGAATAACAAATTATGATGAGACGAGTTATCTTATCTATGGCACTATAAGCTGACGACTTGCTAAGATGAGTTATTTCATCAGTGGCACCGAACAGATGACGTGCTAAGATGAGTTATCTTGTTTATGGCCTTGATCTGTCCACTTGCTAAGAAAAGTTATCTCGTCTGTGTCAGGAAACAGTAAAACAAGAATTTTGATAATTTGTATACGCTCTGTTCTTTTTATATTTCAGTAGGAACGCGAATATATTACGACCACATTTTTGTCCACATTGGTGTTTTGTTTCGGTCGTATTTATAGCTACCCCATAAGATACTCAGCGATGATCTTTGACGAAAACGACACATCTCTCGCTAAACGACTCGTCGACCAGAGATCCCGAACTACGACCAGATGTTTCAGCACACTACCAAGACGATCAGAAGAGGTACCAGAACACTACACCAACATTACTTCCTGATTTGAAAGGTTGGTGCAACACGATCAGAAGAGGTACCAGAACACTACACCAACATTACTTCCTGATTTGAAAGGTTGGTGCAACACAATCTTGCAACTCCAATTGATCCCTTTTTATTCATGCAGGTCGTCCTGTTGGAATATTGACGTAACTGAGGGGTGCTAATCCCATTCCCACTGTTTTTCCTTGTGTCAGTAAGCTTAGTAAATACATGCGTCCCCCATTATGACGCGGATGACGGGGTCAAAGAAAGCAATAATCGTGCTATAACCGAGCCGCGATCAAGTATTTTGAAGCTAGATCTAGCTATTTTGGAGCTAAATCTTGTTATTTCGGAGCTAGATTAATAGTTTGAGTCCACTATCCACCCAACGTTATAACGGGGGAAGCCTGTAGCTATACTAATCAACCTGCCTAAGTAAATCAAAGAAACACTGAATTGTTATTTTCCGCGATTACAGCAATGCCAAGGGAGATAATCCATAGAAACTATGAAGAAAGCGATGACGATGTTGTCGCCAGTGGTGAATCAAAGGGGCATGGGGTGAAGTTGTGCCACCCAAAACACGCAGGGCTGATGAGCGCTAGTAGAGGCAGATCATTATTTCGTTTTCGTTTAATGTCCGACAGGAAGCTAGCGTTTTAGAGACGTGTTACAACAGTGACGTTAAGAGAGGCAAATCATCGTTGAGTTTTTCTTTAATAACCGACATGAAGTTAGCGTTATAGAGATATATTTATTTTATTAAGAACCACTTAATATCGACACTGCACTGCCTTGTGTACACACTATTATATCTGGCGAATGTCAACTTCGTACAATGGTCAATTGTCAAATAATCGTGGTTAGCACACGCACTGAGATGTTTTCAATTGTCGTGAGATTCTACTTTTGTTGCATCCATACACATTTCTCTGATATAAATCTACTCAGCACATGCACCTTTTCCACGTGACGTTTAATTTATTATTGTTATCGAATTAACGAACGGGTGCGTGAATCTTCCGTTGCAGTAAGTAAAGTTTTGGAGAAAAAAGTTTCTCCAAATGTGCTTATGAAATTGCATGCTGCTTCCAATTACATCGTGTTTTTGTTCCTGGGTAGTGAGTGTTATCTCCTGATTGCTTATGTGTAAAAGTATAGAAATGGCTATTATCCCCTTCAAACTTTGCTTTTGTGACCAGGGAAGTTATATTAATATGTAATTGTTTTTCTTACTTAAATGTTGAAATTCGCCCGTTGTCCAATTGAAAATAGATATTTCAAATTCCCATTGCAAAAACAAAGTTTGAAGGGAGTAATTGATATTTCTATACTTTTTAGACATAATCAATCAGAAAATGTATTACCCTGGAACAAAGAAAAGTAAAAAAACAAACGTTGCATAGTGTTATCTTTAGAATTTGCCTATAGATGTTATTGTCTTTGTAATGTTTATATATATGTATGTTATGTTAAATCAATAAACATGTCGAAACAAGCTCCCGGCAGCACCCATTCCGTTTTCACAGAAAGCGCGGACCGGAAGTAGGAACGGGGGAAGGCCGAGTTCAACACAGGCATAGCCCTGATCAACATGTGTCTTTCGTTCCGTCTTCTTTTCTTAACACGTTTAAACATGGTTACAAATCAATCGCATTCTAATCTCACCCAGCTACAACAGAAATAACAACAACGGCACTAAACACAACAAGAACACTACAGTCTCCCCCATTAATAAGTTAATGGAACCGGGAGCGGAACACATAATTCAAATTCCTTGATAAGGGAGACTGAACAAAAATTATCAACGGATTTCAGTTATGTTGTCCTCTGATAAAGAAAGCCTTAACGCCAATAATATTTTTCTAATCATTGGATCCAATATGATTTTATAATCTGTATTACGTTTGATTGTAAAATCCGATTTCATTCTAAACATCTTACGGGGATCACTGGCTCGAGGGTTAATAAAAAAGAAACACCCCCATATAGTGTTTTGGGTATATTTCGTTGAAACATATCAATTTCCACTGGTTATAAAAATGTTGGTCAGTTGGGGACTAAAAACAAAAACAAAAAATGCTATGTTCTATATTGCTAATTTGTGTCTTATTTCAATTTGTTGATAACGTTAGCGTCTTCTTTGGACAAAGCTGTAGAAATCTGACAACTTGATTAACCTGAAACCCAACTATAAAGATATACAAGACTGACCGTTTGGGAGAAATGTTGGAATGTTTAGATTCTCCAAGATCAAATTGTCGTTAAAGAGTGTCCCCAAACTGAAGCCAAGAGGTGGGTCTCTAGTGGGCGACAAAAATGAAAATAAATTTAATCTTTGTCAGGCTTCCGTAGTTTAAAATTATGGACATTAGCCTTTGGTGTGACACTAAAGAGAAAGCCACGTTTAATTCCAATCTTGGATTATTCCAAATAAAAAAATGGGTGGGATCGATCATTATCTCTTGACGGGTGCATAATCAGTCATTTTATATGAGAATTGGGTTCTTTTGTACTTTCGGAGTTTACGTAAAGGAGAGCTGTGTTGTAGAATCAGTTCTTCCAAGGAATGACCTTTCGGTTTCATTGATAAAGCATAACGAAGCTGAACCAAAGTCATTATTTGGCTGGCAGTATTCAATCAGGCAGACATGCATATAATTGTCTTTTGAATGCCAAATCGGGAAAACGATCGGGAAAATCGATTTCCTTACATAGGACTGATTGGTTGTTGATATTTACTGCGTCGGTTGCGTTATAAACCTTTGTACTTCGTGGTCTTTATATGTGAATAGACATTTCTTTTTACGTATATAGTTCCTATTATCCACAGGGTATATGTTCCAAGGCTTCAAACGAATGTCTGGAACCGCGGATAGTAACACATACTGTATTTACTATGTGTTTCCTATACATACATACCTATAATAAAATTTCGTTTATAAATGTGGCACAATGAGAGATTAACAAACCTATTTAGTCTGTGTGTGGGGGGGGGGTTAAAGGAGTAAATGTTGACATGTTCGGCTCTCTAGCCTCATTGTTGCGGCCTGTACGTATGATACATACATACATACATGATCGCTGCCACTCGAACGTACGAGTACGGCGGCTACTAGGAGAGCACACTGTCATGTGTCCTCCAGCAGCGTGTGTGTTAGAAAGGAACGGGTTCACAGACCGGTCCTAGCTTGGCAAGATGTTCTGTTAATCGGCGGCAGAGCATAGGCTAAAACGGCCGCAGAACAATCGTGTTGCTGTATACTCATCTGGGTATTGACCAGGTTCGACGTTGCCTAACTTCGGCGAACTTACGAGAACCGGTGTATCCAACGCAATTTGGCCGCATACATACGTACATACATACATACATGCATACATACATACATTCTTACATACATACGTACATACATACATACATACATACATAGCCAGCCAGCGAAACCAACTTGAAAACTGAAAGAAACCTATGTTGACAGTTTTGGTGACATTTTTGGTTGACGGTTTCTAATAAATGTTATGTGACAGATAGAAGATTCGTTTTTACCGTAAATCTTAGCGAGAACTTTCACGTTTTCACTTAAGCATACATATATATATCTACAGCCTCTATTTGGTATGTGACTGTATCATCACTACTCTTGCGCTTTTCAAACACCATTAATTTCTCAACCGCAGGTAACAGAAACCGCGGATGAGGTGGACCATTGTACCTCTTTCGAAGATAATAATAACAATCCTGGCTGATTCAGAGTGAAACTTTGCTCCTACTTGTACTATACATTTTGGAGACATGCAAGACTTGTAGGTTTAGACCTTTTTGTAGGTCATTTAATGCCAGAACTGGTCTTAGTTGGGGATATTGTTAAGTAGTTATAAAAGGTTATTTTTTTTAAATAGGGTCTTGCGACTTTGGTGAAAGGTTTTTTTTTTGTTTTAATGGCAAACAGGTTTCCCAAAGCCGGGAATATTAGTCCTTTTGTCGCCTCTTACAAACCTGTGAACAGGACAGAGAGATGTATTCTTGGATGCCGCATCACCACGAGGCAGTCAACTATGACTATATCCTGGATTTGGAAGTGGAAATCGTTTAATCTTAATTACATATCTTTTTTGTTTTGTTGAGCCAAATTCTTTATCTCGAAGTATACATATATCGAAAACAGGAAAGATTAATACAAAAGCGATACTTGTGCAACAATTGGTTTCCAATGAATAAAACATAATTTTAGTAGTTTTTGTTTGTGCACCTGAATGGGAAGTAGAAAGATATCAGAAAGTGTCAACCAAAACTGTCAACGACAACATTACAGAGTCCCCATCAACATAGTTTTTAAGTGGGTCTGGTTGGTAGATAGTGTCGCGCGTACAGGCCGCACCAAAGGAGCTAGAGGGCAGAAGATTTAAACATTTACTCCTTATTATGTCTAGAAAAAAATCTATTTCTTTTCATGATCTCTCCCAAAATTAGGTTTTATTGGGGGTGGGGGTTCAATATGCAACGTAAGTTTTTGCTAGATTGGTCCATTAGCTTGTTTCGGAAGGTTTTCAGACTTGATTTTTGAAATTTCGGACTTTTAGTGATCAACGTCCAACAAAAGGCGAGAGAAGTATCTTATTCATTAATCACTCTTTTTTCCAATTTGTTAATTGATCACCCCCAACACGGCATGTTGCCAAAAGACGTTGGTCACGAGACGGTTTCTATTCAGTGACTAACCAGACCTGTTCTAGTAGATCTTTGTTAGTGCACCTGACAATAAATTAGAAAGATATTTATCAAAATATCAAACGTTTTCTTCAGAGATCAGTGTTTCTATCACTTTTTTGTTTTGTTTTCGATGCTCTAAGATTGCACGCGAATGCATTGTAAAACAAGCCTAGATGCTCCAGGGCCAAACTCTCTCCCTACTTCTACTTCATTGTGTAATTCTACTATACATTTTGGAGTAATGTAAGATTGTAACAAACCAAAACAGGCAAGAGATCACTAGGTCATGAGTTCAAACCACGGTAGGGGAATGGCGATTTTATATATCCGTTTACTCCCCTATTTTTGGTGAGGATTGTTCTTGTTCTTGTTCTTGTTACACAGGAAAGTAAAGTCAATTTTGACTTGGTCCTGAAGTTTGATAAAAGGTATCGGCTTGTGTTTAAAAATTACTTCCATGTTTAAGGTTAGGATGACAATTCTGTTCATGCACTTTGAAATGTCGTCTACACGTGAAAACAATTCTTTACCAATTGCTAAATTTTGATCAGGACAAAGTATGCTTATATTTTCTGAGTGAACAGCTTTGCCCGGATATTAAAATTGATTAACATTAAGAACAAAGATTGGTAATGATAGTTGGCAATGCTTAATCTAATAAAAAATGGAGTTGAATAGTCCAAAGTTAATATATGTTGATATATGCTGCGTGAGATGTTGGGCTACATGTGTAATTGCTCTGTCTGACATGATATTGAAATACAATCCTGTGTATGCCTTCTTTTGCAAATGTGAAAGGTGAAAGTGAATTTGCATTGACTTTCAAGATTTTGCATATTATGGGGAGAATCCTTTTTTGCGAGGGAACATCGTTTGTTTTTTTAATTCGGAAGTTTGAAAGCTTTTCCAAGTATGAACAACATTTCACAAGATTAAAACATTGCAAACATCCAGAGAAGCATTTTTTTTAATTAAACGTGAAGGTCGTAGGTTGGTTATTTTTGACAACAAATCAAAGTTAATTAAAGGGGAGAATGGTTTAAAAAACAGGTAATAAAATGTGAGGGATCGATAGGATGAGTTAAATGGAAAAGGAGAGTAATGTTAGGGATAGATAGGATGAGTTAAATGGAAAAAGGAGAGTAATGTTAGGGATAGATAGGATGTTAAATGGAAAAGGAGAGTAATGTTAGGGATAGATAGGATGAGTTAAATGGAAAAGGAGAGTAATGTTAGGGATAGATAGGATGAGCCAAATGAAAAGGAGAGTAATGTTAGGGATAGATCGGATGAGTTAAATGGAAAAGGAGAGTAATGTTAGGGATAGATAGGATGAGTCAAATGAAAAGGACAGTAATGTTAGGATAGATAGGATGAGTTAAATGGAAAATGAGAGTAATGTTAGGGATAGATGGGATGAGATAAATGGAAAAGGAAAGTAATGTAAGATTTTAGATATATTGGAAAGAAAATTAAGTAAAATCAATAAAACTGAGTAATACAATTTTAAAAAAGAAAAAAGAACAGAAAACAGCTCTGGTTAGTCAGACAATAGAAGCCGTCATGTGACTAACGTCTTTTGGCAGCATGTCGTGTTTAGTGTGATCAATTTTTAAAAATGTAAAACAGGATTGATCAATGAATGGGTTACTTCTACTGCCTTTTGTTGGGCAGTGATCACTAACACAAGTCTGAAGTTTCAAAACAAAAGCCTGAATGCTGCCGGACAGAAACTAAGGGATCAGATTAGCATACATTCACATTGTAAATTGAACGCCCACTAAAACCTCTTTAGGAGGTATTTAAAAAAAAACAAAAGAAAACGTTTTTCTAGACATAAAGAGTAAATGTAGCTCGATTTGTGCGGCCTGTACGCGTGATTGATACATACATAGCCAGTCAGCCAGATCAACTTAAAAACTGAAGAAACTATGCTGGCAGTTTTGGTTGACGGTTTCTAATTTATTGAAATAACAGGATTAAAGAAACGTCTGAGAGGTGGTGTTAGATTGTTGAAGTGGGTGAAGGAGAAAGAATAAGAAAATTAAAAGTAAGAATAGAATAGAGAAAATGAAAAAACAAGTTGGGAAAGGCAATAAATATCCAAGAAAGCAATCAACCAATTGAATGTCAAAGCAGATGAGAAAACCGAAAGTAATGCGCAAATACAAACGATGGGTATAGAGAGATACACTAATAAGCAAAAATAGTATGACCACCTGTCTATTAAGCAGTGTTGTCAGTGTAGATCTTTTTCAATTTTCTGGATTTGGAAGTCATTAAAAAGAAACATTAATTGGCAACACTAGACTCCTAAATGTAAAGGGGAAAAAAAGAAAAGAAAATATGCTGAATTGGCAACACTGGACTCGCATATTCGAACAATTAAATAAAAGACACATTTAAATTGACAACACAGCTATTAGTGTGCTGGTCCTCGACGTACCCGCAAAACAGCTCCTACAAGACCTCTAAAGTGTTTTCTTAGGTCGAGTATAATGATGTTAACAACATGTTCTTTATCTGCTGCAAGTAACGTGGCAAAGGTTATGCAGAGCCAACTTGTTCGCCCGACACATTCCATATGTGCTTAAAGGGTCTGAGATTTGTAGGGTTTTGCCAGAAACCAATCCCGTTACAACTCATGCAGTGTGGAAGGGTACAGTGAACTGCTGGAAGACTCATAGAAGATGTTATGAAGGGATGTACCTAGTCTTAAATGATGGTTATGTAGGTGGTACCTGGCAACGTACAACCCATATGAATGATACAACTCATGGTTTCTCAACAGAACGTTGCCCAAACCATTACACGGCCACCATCGACCTGTTGTTTCCCTACAATCTACCCTGGTGTCATCGCTCCCCCGGTATACCAACGCACACGTACCTGGCCCTTCACATTATTCTGGAGGAAGCGTGACTCATTGATACATGATCCAGTTCCGACGCTCGTGTGCCGATTGAAAACGCCCTCGGCTATGGATATTGGTTATCGTGGATAATCTGACTGGCCTACAGCCACGCAGCCCCATATACTACACGGATAACTATACTATGTATTGTGACGCATTCTTACCATCATCCTGATTAAAGCTATCTGTAATTTGTGCCGCAGTAGCCCTGTTCACTTCTTGCATCGATAAGTCTTGGCCACCTAATGCCTT
>VCCN01005510.1:4290985-4301540 GCA_006491835.1 Architeuthis dux
TGTTGTTCGGATGCTTTTTCATACTGATGGCCATGATGATATCATAACATAACTAATTATACCCAGGACAGTTTATAAATATTATCATTTCTCTTTGAAGTTCCCTCTGATCAGTTATCATAATTAGATCATCTTTTATCTTTATTTTTATGTGGATTGGCGTTCATTACTGCTAAATCTACAAAAACAATTGATTCAATCAGTGATTCATGTTTTATTTTAACATTAATTTGGGTACAGTTGTGTTTGGAAGATAATAACAGAGTAGTCGATTAAACTAACAGCGGTTTTGTGGTCGGCACGAAACACTAAGAAAGGTGTTGGAGATTTGACGAGACTTTTTCTCAGGCAGATGTTACTGGAGTGAAGATTCTGATCATAAAAACTATACAAATAAAAGTCCGTAAAACACAAGAGTCGAAATTGTAGGGATCAGAGATGTGAGCAAGGATTGCGGGTGCCCAGGCTGCAACAGTGCTAGGGCCAGAAATTATACTGTAAAACAGAGTTCATCAAACGAGTTTGACTTTGGGCACGTACCACTGACCCATATAATAAACGATCCATTTATTTTCTCAGGGTTAGGGCATAAACTTAATGCTAGTAAAAAGAAAATGAATACTTCACACAAATAAACTCGTGTTCGTCTCAAAAGTATAGATGTTTGGAATGTACTCGCCGTACTGTACGCGTCTTCTCTCTTCCTCCCATTAAACCTATGTTGTCGTTTTTCAACCATGTCAAGTCTAGTAGTTCTGTTATGATTTGATCAGTTTAATAAATAAATTATTAGTGACAAAGTGTTACGTAATGGTCAGTAAGTGCGGACGTAATTAAGACCAACATTAAAAGCCAAAGGTTTTAGAGATCTTCTCACGGTCGAAAGAGATATATTTCTTTCCCAAACAGCTGGAGGTCATAGGTGAAGGTGTAGGCGCCGATTTTAGTCACAACGGAATTTAGAAGTTAGAATCAAACAGGGTAAAATAGTTAAAAATACATTAACGGTTTTCGGAGTCGACCACTTCAAGTTACACATTATCGTGGATAGGCGTCAGACTGCCCCGCGAGACAAAAGGACTACCAAAGTTCACGGTAGGGATGCGGGGATAAGCTAGCATGATGACATGCGAGTTAGAAATGAGTAATGGGTTATCAGATAAGGACATCTTAAAGTTAGATTAGAAATTAAAACGGATGTTGATTAAAAACAGATGTTCGAAGGCAAACGGCACAGGAAGTAGAGAGAAGCAGTCAAGACAATTATGATGATTTCATTAGGCTCTCTATCCCTCTTCCTCTTAACGTAAGACGAGTCAACACCCTGTTTTGGTTACTACTGTGTCGATAATATGTCATGCGTGAGTAAAAGATTTCTGGTTTAAATCGTCGTTTGTCATTTCTTTCTTCTGTGCAAGATTGCACCCAACAACATTGCATGTCACCAATGAACAGCACACGTTACGCATATTTGCCAAAAGGTAGTAAAAAGTAATGGAATACAATTAAATCTTTACTTTATGATCAATGAATAATAATTTAAAAATAATAATTTAAAAGGTTCTTTAAAATGTAAACATGTTAAGCATATAGCAAGATTACACGGCGCATGCATTCGCAGCATTAAAACCCTTTTGCACCGGACATTATGACTACCGAAGCCTCTTTAAGAGATTCAATTTTATTGGTTCAATTTGAAACTATGTTTGACCAATAAAAAATAATTTCATAATGCTCAGACCTACAAAAAGATTGCGGGATGTTCACGTACTAGCAGTTAAGATGTTGAAAATGGCCTAAACCGCCATAATATATGCATCAGAAGGCATGCACCAATACACACGGCGGAACTACATTCATAAAAAAACATATTTTTTACATTTTAGAATTTGAATATTTTATAACCTCTGAAATTGAAGATATTTTTCAATATTTTTCATTTTCATAGTTTATTGTAATATACTTTTAGATACTTTTGCAGAATTATATTTTTAGCTGTATTGAAAAAACAATTATTATAATAACACTTCCAATGTAT
Organism: Architeuthis dux; assembly: GCA_006491835.1. Lineage (NCBI taxonomy): Eukaryota > Metazoa > Mollusca > Cephalopoda > Oegopsida > Architeuthidae > Architeuthis > Architeuthis dux. The sequence continues at coordinate 4,293,024 of VCCN01005510.1, forward strand.
AACCTTTGACCGACTTTACGGGAGGCGGGACAGTTGGTTACTGATGAAATATATGCTCTAAAAGGGTTCGATAGTACGAAAAGGTTTGGGGAAACACTGATAACTTTCTCCATCACCTCGTGGCCACTTCACCCTGTACACGTACGTGATGTTATCTAATCCACGTGGGAATTACTTCGGCATTACGTGACACCAGCGTGCATATGTCCCCGTGGACTTTCATTCTGCTCTAATGCCAATCGAGGTTGAATGATTCGAAGCCCAGTTATACAAAGAGTAAGCATCACATCGCCGGTGAATTGTGCCTCTGTGACTAATTCGCTTCGCAGAAATTCTGTAGAGCTCAAGAATGTAGACAGATAAATAAAACACCGCATGGTTGGGCTCAGCCCTTAAAGCCCTCCTGTGTGATTTACAAGTTACAGCCGGTGGCATTGTATGTGTGAGGTCATAATCGGTTACACTTAATGCATAATGTAATATAAACCAGTGTTTCTTGAGCTATTTCAGTGTCGTTCATCCACATGTAGTTCTCACAGAATTTCAGAAATACACAGCTAAATTTCCTTATCTTTATTATCATTGGATGAAGTATTGTAATACATTATCTTTATTAAATTTGACTAGTGTTTACCATCCGAGCGCGCTGTTGTTCATTGCCATAGAATAGGTATGAACAAAATGAACAAAAATGAAATAATATTTTCAAGCGTGTAAGCGACATCTGATTTTTAAAAATGTATGATAGACAATACAGTACACATATATTAAAATGCTCGACAGCTGCGCCGTGCAAAAAAAAAGACATGTTGTCACCTTCTGCTCCCATAATTTGAAATAGCAGTCAATTTACATAAACAAAAAACAGAATAAAATATATTAAAACTACAAGCGGTAAATATGTTTTCATCATTTCACTATATTTAATTATTCATCCTTGTTATAATATTTTTATATAAGTTTCAGTCGAACCAATACATAGAAAGAATACAAAATATGCATTTAAAAAAATTATAAAATATCGGAATAAACCTAAAAGATTTTTTCACAGATCCAAAGCCTGAATGATAATTAATCGAATAAATCTAAAAAGATTCCGAAAAGAAACATTATTTTACTTAATTTTCCTGTTTTTTTAATCCCAAAGTAAGAGTTCCATTCCAGCGGTTCCTGGATAGTATTCTAAAAAAGGTACACATAATTATTATCTCCACGGATATATCTGTAAAATGTGTGAAAATCAACGAAAGCATGGTTATATAAACTAGATAAATTATCAAATTAATAAAAGGAATCATATGAAAAAAAAATGTTCTTCTCCGAAATTTGGAATAGAAAAGTATTTTTTATGATATATCAGTTCATTTCTTAAGTGTTTATTTGACTCAAGTTTTTTAACATCCTAAAAATATGTAAACACATATAGGAGTTTTCTATAATTTTGAGTTCTTCCAACGATTGAACTCCTTCTTGATATTTGTGTTGGTAACACGGCGTTTGCTAGTAGACAATAATCTTAGAACTCAGAATTAGATTATTAGAAACAGTGTTTCCTTATTGTGTATGTTTACTGCAAACAACATATTTTTAAGTAGTGTAAGTTAAGTCATTCCTCCATCATTCGACTCTCTAGTTTCATTTCATTCACCCCCAACATAATTGCATTCAACCTTGGGTGAATTATTAACCACTTTAGGAAACACTAATGGAAAAAGGCCTGGCTGTTGCAGAGTCAAACCCCACTCTTACTTTTATTCCGACTGAAAATGATTACTGCAGCTTTTGTATTGTATATATAATAAATAAAACATTAAAACATTTTTTTAGTAGAAATGTATTTGTTTATTATAATCTTATTTATTGTAACATACATTGTAGATATATAAGACTTGTCAGTTTGGCTCGGTAAGTAAGACAGCCACACATCAATCACTTTGTCGTGACTTCAAATCACGGTAGGGAAATGTTAATTTTATATATCGGTTTGGTTTAACGTGACGGGACAGACAAACAGTAAATATTTCACTCCGTTAAATTGGGTGAGGCGTGTTCTTGCTCCTGTTGTTATGGTGGAAAAAGAAAGTCAACTCCAGTCTCCGTCTTGGATTGGTATTTAACAACAGTGTTAAGAGGTCTGGTCTTCTGTGTAAGGTATTAGTTTAACGGTGCCTGATTCACAAGAAAAGTAGTGAAACTTCAATCACTACCCTCACCCTAATCTTCCACATATTGCTTTTCAGTTCCCTACGAAGATCGTGGATTCCTGACCCTTTTCAAATAACTCTTTCACTGTTTTTTGATTGGAATATTTTCGTTCATAATTTGACAGCATTTATTCCCGACGTTCATCCCAAGTAATTACCTCTCCACTTGCAATGAGTAGTCATCTTCTATCGTTGGACTTTTGTAGACACCAAACGAACATCCAATGTCTAAAAAAAGCAATCTTCGAACGCAGTTCGAACTTTGGCTTAGGCAGTTTATATTCAATAAGGCCTTTAGAAAAGTCATGGATCAACGTCTCCCTGTGTTTTGTCTTATCGTCAGATATACTGGAGAAATACATCGGCACTGGCAAGCCACAACCGCTGAAAGAGTCTAACGTGGATGTGTGGACATTTGAGAAAATCACTCCCCCGTGATTATTTACCTGACAGTAGTAAAAAGAAATGAATGAAATGTACAGTTCAAGGCTACATTGGTGCATGAACATTATATCGTACCAATTTTCTTATGTAGACCGTGCCAGTTCTTGCTTTTACTTGGACTCGAACCCCGACCCTCTATGGCAACTACACCAAACAACAAACTGTGGCATAACGGCCTATCGAATTTCTACTACTTCTCTGGTCGCCATGAGAGAAATATGTGTTGAGGGAGAGACAGTGATAGTTAGAGACGATCATTTTTCCTCCGCGGCTGCGGACTGCGATGATGATGATGATGATGATGATGATGATGATGATGATGATGTCTCTCTGTCCGGATCGCCTCTACGGACTGCGATGATGATGATTTTGTCTCTCTGTCCGGTCTGCCGACGGGAGCCAAATTTCTCTGTGGACGGAAATTCATTAGATTTGCATGAGGTATTGTTTAACTTACTTGGAGATTTTTTAAAAGAAATATGTTTGCCTTACTTTTAAACCTAATGGGGAAAGGTTATGGATGTACGGCACTGCTCATAAGCATGTGAAAGAACAGAGGTTTTGCATGTGTGGCTTGGTATTAAAAGTTACAAATTTGAACTTTACGCAAGGAGAACCAACTGTTACTGCAATCAGCACAGTAAGCCATTCATCTGGACATGTTTTGTGGTTCTAAAGGCCACATTTCAGGAAAAGTATTTTTTAAATATTGAATTAAATTAAACGAAGTATTTATTCACATTTTATTCAGAATTAATCAGCCAGGGGATTGGAGATGCTAACTAACATTGATACTCGGAAGAGTTGCCATAGTTAGTTAAATAGCCTTAATCTAGACAAATACATACGTATAGAAAGAATACAAGCACAGGCAAGAACAAGTTTGTACTTGTTTACATACTTATATATATACAGTAAAGCTCATACATACAGGATTTCTGTTTGTTCAAATATCTATGAGACCTACTGTATATTCCATAATTCCTTTCCTTCATTCACCTCCAGTTATTATCTGAGTTAAGCTAACACAAATAAATGTAAACAGACGGATAATATCTGAGTATATTATGTGTATATAATGATAATAACAATAAATGTAGACCTTGGGAGATGGCTGAAAAAAGAAAACAACCCCTAAAAGATAAAAAACAACAACAATGGAACATGAAGATGACAGTAGTGCCAGTAGTGCTTGGGTCCCAGGGAAATGTCCCGATGAGCTTAACAAAGAGGGTGGAGGAAGTAGGAATCCGGGGAATCACCTGAGCAGAGGCCTGTAGTATTGTGGAGACTTGTTGTCACCTGATCTCCAATAGAAGCCGCCAGTCACTACAGGTATGAAAACTCAACGACTGAAAATACATCCCTTAGATTGGAAGAGTAAAAAATACAATCGAACATGTCAATTGGCTTTTGCAACACATGAAAACTAATAACATAAGAGAGCTTGACAACCTCATATACGCTTGTGCAGAAATGGTGAAAAAATACTTACGACACACAAAAGAAACACTCCCACGTGTGTGGAGAGAAAAGACGACAAAATCCACGGATCTTAATTTTTTAAGAAATTTTATTTCCGTACCACGCAGGTCAATTTCTGGGCTGGTCTGCGGATTTCGTCGAGGTACGGAAATTCTGTTGCATGTCGTTGTATAAAAGAGTCGGTCACTTTTCAGGGCCGCTACCGCTACTGCTACAGCTACTGCTACTGCCACTGCCTCTGTCACTGCCAGGCCTTTAGGCAGGGCATCACGACCCCCACTAACTATACTGTTTCGATCTAGCTCTTATACGCCCAATGGTCATAACTCCTCCCACTTTTCAAATTCCCAACGGTTTTTTTGACAACATGATACCCCAGCCGGCCACGCAGGCAGCCTGACACAGATTTCAAATCTGACCAGGCCCCCATCCCAACTGGCTACCGGTAACCTGATCTGGGTCTGGTTCGTTACAAAACAAGCACTTGCTCAGATAGGTATACATCTGTGCGCAGTCAATAAGGGGTGACCTTACTACGCATGCGTGAACATGCCCTTTCCAAAGGTGGCAGCGGGACAAGAAAATGAATGAGCTTGCGTACTGTGTGGCCGTTGCATTCACAGTGCTCATTTTTCACGTATTGTGCAGGTCTTCCTTTTAAAGAACACACAAAACAGGTCTATAATCCGCTTCTAAAGTGTACATTTAGCTCCTTGCTGAAAGGGAGATTTTAGACTATGGACGAGATTAAGGAGAACTGAAACATGTAGCTTAACGCGAACCTGAAGTGGAAGAAACGGTCGGATAAGGGTGTGGCACTTTGAAGATAACTAGTGCCCGTGCCCAAGGTAGGTTATTTCTTCGATAACATCAAATGGCTGGATACTTTACGGACAAACATTTTCCATCCGTCGTACGAAACTACGGCTTCGAAGTATTTAGGTTACTTCACTTTAGTGTTGCCAAATTAGATATTTTATACCTAAATTTAGATAAGCCTAAAGAGCGGAAGTCAAAGGAGATAATTTATAGACACTATGAAGAACGATCTATTAATCTGTAATCTCTCATTTATTTTTGTTAGATATTGCGACAAACACAGATTCAAAGGAGCTTAAAAATCAACACTGCACTGTCGTGCTGACTAATATGTCTTGGAATGTCAACTCCGGACAATGGCCAGGTGTTGAGCAATCCCGACGCACACACACACAGAGGCACACACAGCCAGAGATTTCTTCAATTTTAGTTAGATGTGTATTAGAATTAAATTTCGTTATACAACATCCTGTCTGGTGATTATAGTTTTGTCTGGGGCTACAGTTACGTCTCGTTGTATCTCCTACCCAAATCACCTGCTGTGTTTTCCCACTGTTTCCATGGCTTTTAAACAGCCGACCGTCTGCGACAGACAAGCAATAAATATATATATATATATATATATATAGTACCTGTCATACGTATTTGAACAGACATTTTGCTTCTAATCGCTTGGTTTTGAGGGTCAAAAACAGGAACATTACGCAAGAAAAACTAAATTGTGAGCAATCTACATAACAAGGCATGCATTTAGTCATGTGTTGTGGTTCTGAATGCTAAACTTTAGGAACATGTTTTTTAATAGAATTAAATTGTTACATGAAAGAAAAGCACGTTTTCATTTTCTATTCCCTCTAAAATCTTGTTCCAAATCGATCAAGGAGATTGAAAAAGTGAACTTGCATTGCTATATGCAAAATTCACCAAACTAGTAGGTTAATTCTTATACCTCTGCTCAGAATCTACAATGGTCCTTTCACTCTCAGGCAATAAAAACATATGCTGTGCTTGTTGAAATACTTATGGGCAATACCCTATAGAAGGTAATGCTCGTAAGTATTTGAACAAACAAACTATTTTCATTGTTTCTTGTACAGAAATATCATACAGAAATACGACACAAGGTCAGAATTGGTGTGTAGGGGAAGTGCTGGTCCTCTCTCTCCCAACTTTAACTAAAAAACACTATGAACATTCTTACTAAGCCCATATTTAAAATTTCATGTGTGTGTATGGGGGGGGGTCAGAACATGGTTTATATAGAGTTTTAAAAAGATCCCTAATGATTCAATGACATGAATTTTATTAGTGTTGTGCAAGCAACTAGGCAAGACATATAGAGTTTGTATTTCTTTCAACATCATTTTTCGCCCGGTAAACGTACTATTCAACCATGTTAGATTATTTTGAGAACTCATGTTAATATTTTTCTTAAATACAATTCAAAACCGGGCAAAATATGATGTGGAAAAAAAAGGTAAAAGTATCAATGAAAATAAATAAAAATAGTTTGCTTGTTCAAATACTTACGAGCATTACATTTTATAGGGTACTGCTCATAAGTATTTGAACTAACAGTGAGGATATAATGCTCCCTCGCTTACACAATGCATATAAACAATAATTGATTGAACATATCTAAACGTGGCTGGAGAGGAACGAACTCCTTGATTCACTGAAATGTTTAATCACTTCTTTTGCGATTGCCCACCTTTCTTCAAAATGCCATTGACATTTATTGAAAACCTTTGGAGGTGACTGCTAGGATATCTATAAGGTGTAATGACGGATAGACAGACACGGTTACTGCTCCTAACCTGGTCGACAGAAGAACAATTATAAATAATAGTAAAAATACGTAAATAAAGACATGAAATATGTCTTTTCGTGACCAGGATTCGAAACAGGATTACCAAGGCCACAGTTTTAGGTCCAATTCTATACAGTTACGGCTAACAGTCAAAGGTTAAGTAAGTATGCTTTATTTTATTTCTAAAGACCAGACAATTTGGAAATCATTTAGAACCGTTGCTGGTATTGATCTGTGTTGATACATATCTACAATATAAGGAAGGAAAGGCTGCATGCATCGCGAAATGTATTACCGTCTTCTATACGTCATTGTCCAACTTTCCACGAAATTTCATTGAACAAACACGGACAATCCATATATCTCTTCTAACTTCCAAAGAAGAATAAAACAGCATTTTGCCGTGTCCAGGATCGTAACAATGATTATCACAGCCACCGTCCTAACCTCTAGGCGGTCACGGCTAACAGTCAAATTAATGACGGATAATTTAAATTAAAGTTAAATGCGTTTGCTTTATTTCACTTCTAGAAACCAGAGAATTTGAAATGCATTTAGAACTTTTGAGGAATTTGTGTTGCGTGGATACATAGCTACAATATAGAGGGGGGAAACATTGCTGGATCCATTCCAAAATTTAATAATTTCATAGATAACCCACTGCAGAGCCGGCCAGATTGCGTCGTTTTTTAATCTAAATGCATATTGAAAATATATTTTATCGAACGGTAAAAACCGCACATTTCTATCTTTAATAGTTTCCAAGATTTGGGGGCAGTCCTGTGACCAATACATTTGATACGAGTGACCTCGCTTTCTGCTCGATCGCAACAATACATTTGTTAACAGTGACATCGCGTTCTGCTCAGTTGCAATGACTTTGTAAATATATAAGACTCGTTAGTTTCGCTCCGTTAGTAAAAGAGCAGCCTGGCAATCGCTTGGTCGCGATTTCAAATTCATTGTAGGAAATTGTTCTTGCTCTTGCAGGGGTCAGCTTGGAATTTAGTTTGACCAAATAGCTTTTAGTTCTTTTAAACAAATGTCTTCTTTAAAATACGAAACATAAAAAGTTACCCTCCATATTCTTTTTTAAGTCTTATATATTTACAGGGTAAAATAATGGCAGACATGATTTTAATCGTATTTGCATAGCTACCGTACTTTACAAAGCAAGGGAATGACTCGCTTCAGAAAAACTACCATAATTCCTCAACTACTATGAACAATCACCCATGCTGCATAGGTGATGCATCTTAAAGGAATGGGCTATCGATCGGTGAAAGTCCCATATTTCTATGTTCCTTAGTTGTCGAGTTATTGCGCTTCAAATGGCGTGATGAACGGGACGGGTCGCATCGTTTTTTGTTTGTCTTTAATAATTCCCTAGATTTGGGGCAGTTCTCTGGCCAATATATTTGATAAGAGCGACCTCGCTTTCTCCTCAGTCGCAACAAGCACAACATTTGTGTTTTATTGCCTAAGATTGCAGGGGCCATTATAGGTTTTCAGCAGGTAATTCTGGTATCCATATAACAATGTGAGTTCTCTTTTTCAATTTCATTTATCGATTCTGAAAAAGATTGTAGAAGGATAGCAAATGAATACTTCTTTCATTTAACTATTTAATTCTATGAAAAAAACATTTTTCCAGAGATTTAGCATTCAGAACCACAAAACATGACCGAATGCATGCATTATTATGTAGATTGCAAAAAATTCTTCTTGCGTAATGTTCCTGTTTTTAACTCTCAA
>VCCN01005510.1:4621205-4631920 GCA_006491835.1 Architeuthis dux
CGAGGATTGAAACCAGACGTCCGGGTCCGTCGTCCGATCTCCGATATATATATATATATAAATGTCATGGAGTCCTCACGACAAATTTGTTTCACCCTTATTAATGACTCTTCAGATGAGAAATGATCTTAACATTTATACTTGATCTTATATATACCCTGATGTTCTTCTGTTAGTTTCTTAATTTGAATTTAAAATTCATACATTATCAAGTTTGACTTGAAGATACTGACAGAAGGATAGAAATTATGAACTATCATTTATCATAATGTTTTCGGTGGCCTATATGTACGCATGAACAACGATTTCCACCTGAATTTAAAAACGTAATTAAAAGTCCAGACATTCCGTTCTGATTGTGTTATGTTTTTTTCTTAAAAGAAGAAAGATTGGAATCTGCTATTAACTTTCTGCGACTAAACTCTATAACATTTTACATTCCAAACTTCGGAAAAGAATACATTTTTTTTCATATAATTCCTACCCCACTTATGTTAATTTGAGTATTTATTTAATTCATATATTATTGCTTTCATTGATTTCTACACATGTTACAGATATTAATTATGTCCATCTTCTTTAGAAAAACATTATGGAACAGCTCAAACAAAACACTTACTTTAAGATTTAAAAAACAGGAAAATTATATATTTTTCTTCTTGGCAACTTCTTAGTCATATTGTTATAATTATAATATAGGCTTTGAATCTAGAAAAAACAATTGTTTCCAGTCAATGTTTCTCATGATTTTTTATCGATTAATCCGATTTTATTTGTTCTATATCGTGCTACGACTGAAACACATAAACAATATTACAACAAGAATGATCAATAAATGCAGCCAAATGATGAAATAATATTCACCAGGTGTATTTTTCATTGATTTTCAATGATTTTGTTTATCTAAATTGACCGATATATTATTGATGCAGACGACAACGCGTATTTGTTTTTGTTTTTTTGCACAGCACGAGTTGAGCTGCCTTTTAATTTTGTAAATTCTACTGCATTTTGGGTTACGTCCCCTCGGTCTTCTGTTTCCGTTAATATTTCATTATTTTAAATGCAAAATGTAGGACATTTTTAGCACAGTTTAGTTGACTGATGATGCAACAAAGGATGTTCACTCAAATTATCTGCATTTGAAAATAACATTATTTTTGGTGGACTTTTAACTACGGAATTTCAAATTAAAAATCTTTTTTTACTGTCATCGAAAATGCCGCCATTATTGATTTTTTGCTGAAACATTGACTTCATAACAGTCAAAATCTGAATTATAATTAATGAACATATGTGTGTCTTTTTGTTTAAAATTGGGCTAATTTATTTCTAGAAATCATTACAAAATCTAAAATGGAATTAAAAAAAATTAGTTATGTTTTTAAAAGCAGGTGCCGATTTCCCGGTGAAATTTTGTGTTCATACCATGTGCAGCCTTCACCACAATTTTACATTAATTGCAACAGTAATTGTCCAGGTCTCTCTACGTCAATCATTTAAACCAATCATCTACGTATTTTGATTGTGAGGCCTCTTGGGTCGGGGGCCAGCAGGGCCTACCGTGCATCGCCACCCACCATGATTCTACATTTAGGGTACCAAAATGTTCCTTAGGATGTCCTCTTTCAGAAATCAACAATTGCCTGAAATATTTATACATTCATTTTATGGTAAACTAAAGTGTATTTTTGAATTCCCCATGTCTGAAAACCATGTTTTAGCCTTTTAGCGTATTCACATATGTCAATTGGGAGACGAGATATGAAATTCTGTATGTTGGGGTGTGTGCTGGCGGCCATGTTTTTATGCAAATGAAGTAGTTCTTCCCAACTTTTTGCATGGGAACATCCTTTTTCTGAAAGAGAACATCCTAAGGAACACCACAATTTTACATTAAAAACTTTTTAGCCACCCATTCATATTCATATAGCCCTGTTATAAACTAAACTGATGCTATTATCAAGATTAAAATGCGACAAATTCCCAGAAACCTTATCTTTAGATGGATTCGAGCTAAGCTGGGAGAGTGGGAGAATGGAAGAACATGCATGTCCTGACGGGGATGCCGAACAGTAATTGTCCAGGTTTTTCTACGTCAATCATTTAAACCTATCATCTACGTATTTTGATTGTGGCCTCCATTCTCACTTTACATGACATTTGCGTGATGTGAGTTCGCGTTTTGCCAAAGGCTAAGTTGGTTTAATTTGAATTGTTGCATCTGTGTTAGCAGCCAAATAATGGTTCGATAAAGATTCGATAAAAATAAATGAGATAAAAATATGAACAAACCCGCTCCTTTTATTTGTTTATGAATGTCTACAAGAGGCAAAGGTTTTTTTTTTCTTTTCCAATCAACTATTCATTGCCAATTATGAGTACCCGTGGTATCAGGACAACTACCCCAGGAACAATTGCCCCCATAGGACAACAGCCCTCTGTGTAACTGATCCTCAGATAAATGACTCTTGACAATATCCATGGATGTGATCATTTACATGACCAACACTTCATTTCCGCAAACTTTAACATCGGCTTTTACAGTTGCTATGCTATCGGGGGCAATTATCCGGGTACAGTTATCCAGGGGGCAGTTGTCCTAGAACCAGTAGCCAGAGCGACAGTATGCTAGAAATATCATCCTATGCCAACACATTATCTGATCTTGTGGACTGGCGACATGTTTTTTCCTTTTTATTTTATTTTCAGATGTGTTTGGGACCGGTAGCATATTTGTGCCAAATTATTATTCTTACATAATCAGTGAAATATTAAATGAACATTCATTCGTAGTAATGTTAATCTTTATCAGATATAATAAACATATTAAAAGTTAATTCTTCTTATTATTATTGGATGAAGTATTGTAACACACCTCTTTTTATTTAAATTTGACTAGTTTTTACCTTCATCCTAATGTTAGTTGTTTTTATACAACTTATTAATTCGGGCTAGTCAAATTTAATAAAAGGTTGTATATTAAAAGTTAACTTTTTTTTTCAAATGTATATTTATTGTGTAAACAAGTAAAACAATATTGCGAAATAAACACTAATACAACAATGCCACGTCATTTAGGCGTTGTAGGAGCTTTATATAGGTTCTCTATTGCAAAATAATGTCCATGATTGGCCAAGAACTCCATCTAGTAATATATACTTTAAACGTCATTAAAGATGTGAGAACGAGATACATGCCGACAGTGGTTTGCGTACTGACACCGGTACGCGTACCACACTTTGAGTAGCACTTCCCTTTCAAACTGTGGCAGAGATCTCACGACAGAACCCTTGTTACACAATCAACCCCGATGAAGAATTCGTGCTAATGAACTTCAAGACCTTGTAACATGCAACCGTGCTCATTCTTCGCCTCGTTGTCGACATTCAGATTTTTTTAAAGCGAAATATCAAACTTGCGTAGTCGGTCATTCTGAAGCAATCAAGATAAATCTAGTGTTAAAAGACAAGAGAAAGAACGGCTTGTACTTATCGATGCAGGATCTGGCCGATAAATAGCAGTCAATTTTTTCCTCCCTTTTTTTTTAATTCGTGCTTGGAAGATATCATCGGTCATTTTGAAATAGATTGGGAGTCTTGTTAGCGTCTTTTGATCGTATCGTGTCGTCTTTCTAAAAGCGCAAATCGATATTTAATGAAGTGAATGGAGAGCAAGTGTTGTGCTTTGAAAAAAGAAAGGGTACATTGGCTGAAATGTGAAGAAGAAGAAGAAGAAGAAGAAGAAGAAGAAGAAGAAGAAGAAGAAGAAGAAGAAGAAGAATGGAAGAAATAGAGGAAAACGGTGTGGAAAAAGGGAGAGAATGTGGAGAATAAAAATAAGAAAGTAAAACAAATAGAAACAGGTCTGCTTAGTAACCCACTAGAAAACGTCATGTTACCAACATCTTTTGGCAGCATGCTGTGCTGGGGGTGATCAATTAAAAAAGGGATGACGAATGAATTATTTACTTATCTCGCCTTTTTTCAAATTTTCAAAACACGACCGGGCACAAATTATGGATCAGTTTAGCATAGACTTACATTGTAAATTGAACCGGCCACTAAAAACATATTTAGAGGAAGGAGTTTTTTTTTATAGATAATAAGGAGTAAATCTTGTCCTCTAGCTCACCTGGTGTGGGCTGTACGCGTGATATATACGTACAGACATAGTCAGTCAGCCAGGCAGACCAACTTGAAAACTGAAAGAAAAACATGTTGACAGATTTGGTGACAGTTTTGATTGACGGTTTCTAAAAAGCATACCTAGTAACTATGCTAAGTTTGTTTCTATAATTTAATAATAAAATACTAATAAAATATATAATTATTAATAATAATAGCCAGTAACCTAGAGTTACTCCCCGTTTACGTTTCTAAATAAATCGTTATGTTTCTGTTGTTGTACCAGCCATCTTGAATAACATAACTGAAGAATTAACCAGCTGCATGCCTTTAGCAATCGTCTCTCTGCGAAGCAATTGTTCCGCACACGGCAAACTAAGGTACATTAGTTTTCATTATTAGTTATTTCCAGCATGTTTCGCTGCATATTGCGTCTTTCTTAAATTCAGAACTCTTAACCCGACGTGGCAAAACACGCCTAAGTATTTTACAGAAGTCAAACTTTGTATGTATTTATCGGCTTGGCCATTGTCATATGACGCCCAGATATTTAATTCCGATTTCTAGAGAAATTGACTAAAGATGTTAAACCTTATCATTTCGGAAAATGTATTGTGCCAAACGGAAAGACTCAAACGGAGCTGGCACAGTTCCCTCGCAATTTGTAGACTTTGGCGCGTAGTCAGAAAGAACTCTGGCAGCTTTCAATTATCTCAACTAGATTGAAACTAATGGCAAACAAAAGAATTCTACGCTCCAAAAAGCTTAACACAGCTCTAAAAAAAATAGACATGACTAATTAGCTTATTTATGCATAGCATGTGTATTAGGAATCTAACAAGAATTAGAGAAGTATCAAATAGGTTTGACTTTCTAAAACTTGTATTTAATTCCTTTTTTCAGTGTCTGTGTCATTGCCTAAAATAACTATAAGGATACAGTAAATATCGGTGTATAAGACGACAGTACTACGACTTTTTATTGAACGACGTTTCATCGAAACGACTTTTTATCGAAACGACTTTTTATCGAAACGACTTTTCATCGAAACTTTTGTTGACTTTTTGGTTACTTTTTACCTTTCTTTATACAAATATGATCAAATTATTATTTATCTGCGGTCTATAGCACATGATTTATAAAACTGGTAGTTGTAGGTTTGCCCATAATTTTTCAACGAGAAAGTGACACCCTATTCTAAAAACCCGATTACAATTAAAAGTTTTTTTCTTGTTCTCGCTAGAAAGAAAAAAGCCCGAATGTTTATCTAGAAAAAATACAATACGATGAAACGTTGTTCGATGAAATGTCATTCGATTAAAGGTCGTGCCACGGGAAAAAGGCCGCCAACCTACCAGATCTAGAAAACATCCAGCCATTGAATACGAACGAAAAAATAGCCTGGCGTATTAGCCCCCTTCAATATACTCCATTTTCGACCTTATACACTCCCACATTTCGAAACAGTCTGCAGGGTCCTCTCCCGGGATCGCCATCAGCTGCCTCATCACGTTCTCTTTAATCTTGTTCACGGTTTCAAATCTCTTTGGGAGATCCCAGGGGTCACCGAGGGCCAAATCAGAACTGTAGGGGGATGAAAAGAAAAGAAAGAAAACCTGCATGAGACTTGACGAATGGACAGGTGCATTGACATGTCAATCATTGTGAAGGCGACGGTCACAAAATACACACGCTCACTCAATGATGTCTAACTGCCGATTGAGAAGCCCCACGTGGGTGTGTCTATTTATGCTCGGTAAGGTTCCCTCTTATTAATACCAAGTTACATCAAGGTCGGGCAATCGGTTCTACAGATATTCAAAATAGCTGGATACTTCTGCACTATTTTCTATATATCTAACAGGCTGGTATGTATTTCTCAGTAAAACAATCTTGTTTATGTACTAATAGTTTGATAGAGCCATAGTTATGCAACTGGTATCATAGTGATGAGGTCGCCTTTGCTGGGCCGATGAGCCTGTTCATTGTGGAGCTGAAGCAAATGGTGGATTTTAGGTCCGGAGTAAATCAGTATTCTCCTATCATGACATTATAACAATGAATGGAGAGTGGGAGAGAGATAAGGTGAACCGACAGTCTGTCCCCAACAGGCGGTCTGCCTCTCTGTTCTGAGTTCCGAGTTTCTCACCGTCTCTTGAGCTTCCTCCGTCTCGGCTCTGAGCTTGATGTGGTTTCGAACGCCCACGCTGGTGTGTCATTTCCTGGTTTCGGACACTCACGCATATGCATCTTTCTCGAGGTCACCGGTGTCACTTCCACTTGTTGTTGGCCCGGAAATGAAAACTATCATTGTTTTTTTTTATCGGAATTATTAATTTTTGTTTGATTGTGTTTGTAGGAAAAGTACTTTCGTGTTTTACCAAGATAACTGATTCCAATCGACTTGTGAGTCAGAAATAAATTGTGTACGGTCTAGTGTCCATTTATTTATCTTGAGTGTTTATCATTTTATTCTGTGTTAGTGTGTGTGTGTTCGAGTGTGTGTGTGTATGTGTGTGCGTATGCGTGTGCGTAGATCTTGTCAACTGTTTACAGTTATTACTGCTTGCTTGGTAGTTATGGGAAAGTGGTTTTCCCAGTTACCCACTCTCTTATCTGTCAAACATCGTGTCATATCAGAGGCAAGACATTCTTGGAAAAATATCTGGCGATGGGACAGAGAGATGGATGTATGTCTTTCCCAAGGGCATTAGTGCTAAGTGAACTAATATATCACAAACGTTGTATCAGTGATTTTGCTTTAAACCAAAATCGGCCTAATTCAACGGTAGCACAGGCTTTGCGGCCAGGTCACGTCCCGTTGGTTGTGGACCACAGATCTAGATGACTTAACCATCAAGTAAAAATCCAGGATTTTGAATGTTTGCTATGAAGGCAGGCGATTGGTGCAATACAATTGTCCAATTCCTTTTAACCTATAATTATCTTTGTGCCAGACTAAACTAATCCCAGTAAATATCGAAATATCTTGATACATTCTGGAATTTTGAGATGAATAATTATCATTCAAAAAGGTGCACGTACTATTCCTCGGATTCTGTCTGTTGTATAGGCAGGGGTAAATTCGTTGTTTCAAGGAAAGAAAGAAGACTCGAAAGTTGTTTGTAAAAATATGAGAACACATTTTTATTTCTTAAGTCACATTTTGTCGCCCTGGGAATGAAGCGTGGGGGAAAGATAATGAGAACCGACAGTCTGTCCCCAACAGGGACACCGGTCTCGTACCTTCCGGCCCAGCCTAGGCGGTCTGCCTCTGATCTGAGTTCCGATTTTCTCTCCGTCTCTGAGCTTCCGTCCGAGCTGGCGGTCTGTCTTCTTTTATCAGGTTTGAACGCCCACTTCTTGAACGACAGCATCTTGTATTCGGATACCCAAGCATTTTTATATTTCTTAAGGTCATCGGGTCACTTCCACTTCCGCACAGGTGTTGACCTGGAAATGACTCCCCGTGGCAGTATATCATAACATTGCAATGTACCATCCGAATAGAAGGGGGGCCTCTTTTTAAATTATAATATATGTTTTCTAAGATTTAGGTAATGGACATCGTAGACCGGGCAGGCAGAATATGCCATGTATTTTGTACATCCACTACACTCTATTGTGTGTGAAATAAGTTGCTGTTGTTTGTGAGATAGATAGATATGTGTATGTATGTATATAGATGTAAATATGTATGCAGATAACGAGAAAGGTATCTTGATTAAGGATCTAACAAAGTATATATCTTTAAGGCAAGTTTTAACAAATATTGCACAGATGTTTCGTAACGTTTCAGATTAGATATTCGTTTGAGGATCCTAAATGCATTCGCCATAGACTGGTGATGAATTGCAAAACTTTTAATATTCTCTATTTGAACGGAATCCGAAATATTTCCACTAGCAGATCTAATTTTCTAGATTTAAAAGTATAATTCATCTGGCTGATGGGCAAAAAGAAATGATTTAGATTAAGTAGGCGGAATGATAAAATATTTAAATTTCCTTCAGGGCTTTGCATAAAGGTTTGGATTAACAATCATGTGATTCATCAGCTACGCTTATATACAGAATTAGGATGACTCTAGTTCAGGACAATCGATATAAAGACCTTTAGAAAACGCAGGGTAAATTGACGTTGGACGGGTTTACTCCTTCTAATACACTGTTTAAATGCAACCAACTTCAAATTGTGTCCAGTCGACTTCACAAAGAAACATTTGGTCATATTTGTAAAAAGGATGCTAATGTAGATGGATTAAAACTATATTAAACTAACTAGCTCTATTTATTAATTATATCTGACTCCATTAAAAATTAAGTCAGTTAAAAACAATAACAATGATGAGGGGTTCGTAGAAGCGTATAGAGGAGTAATCTCTAACAGTGTAAACAAATAATAGCAGTAGTAATACCTATAGTAGCCTTAAGGGTCTGACTGCCCGTAAGTAAAGCTAGGGTGCTGGTGAGACTACAGAAAGAAAGAGGGTAATGTTACGATGCGCATAAGATAGATCTTTCTTTCTCTGAATGTTTTGCAGTAGTAAATGGAAATGAAAGAACTGCATGTGCAAGGAATGCAGTTTGCATATGATAGCACAAGGCAATGTGAATAAAGAAATACAACATACTCTGCAATGAAAATAAATATATGTATTACAGGAGAATATTTAAAAAGGTAAGTCTCAGCTAAGAAGAAGGAAGGAATGCATTTTAAAGTGTTCGTATTCTACTAAGTAAAGGTGTCTGTAGTTTGTTGAATATGTTAGGATAGAGAGTGGGTGTGTGTGTATGTATGAATGTGTATGCATGCGTACGTACATAATCGGAGGTGAGAGGCGCATCTCTGGGGAACCGTCATATTTGTTAAAACGACAAATATTGACTGAATAAAGATGAAGAATAAATCGGTCTTCTTATAGTAAGAGGTGCGTGGTGGTGTGTGGCTGGTCAACGATATCGGCTGGTAAACTGGGTATCGTCAAAAGTTCCAAGATGGAATATGAGATCACAAGACACATGATTTTTCCAGACTTCTTGTCTGCAAAGCACATTATGTTCTCGTCAAGTAAGGATTTTTCATGTCCTGAAAATTGGTTATCTAAAAGACGATCACCTTGGTTCTCTGAATAAAAATATGGGTTGTCAAGTGGTTTCCACTTGCTGACCGTAGTGCGTGAGTGTAAAATACGTATGAGTCCGTCCCATATTAAATCGAATAAAAGAGCGAAAGTAATTTAGTAAGACCTTTATCTCAACTAATGAATCATTTGACAAACCTTTCTCAGTGCGAATGTCAGGAGACGCTCCAGGATTTTGAGCTGAGGATGTGGGTACATATTTTTTACTATATTCGTCTAATTAGACAATGGATATAATACATTTTTGTTTTTAACATTAAGTTATGATTACTTGGGATTATTTGGGCCTTTTTATTTATAAAATGTCTTTATCTAGATATCAAACAATTCAGTTCAAATCATAGTAATGTAATAACTTGTAAATTAATTAATAAACGTTTTCCAAAATACGTATTTCGCTTTATATATGCTTACTCATAGACTATATCAAACAATACAATATCATTATTATCCTTTTGAACGAAGGGATATTGTTTATCGTTTTTGTTTGAAATGCATTTTGCATATTATAATATACGGTCTATAAGATTCTGCAAATTGGCATCCTTGATCAGTCAGTTGAAGAAATATCTCATCCATCTTGGTCAATACTACGCATCAAATACAATGCACTGTGTGCGAAATAATGCTGTTGTTAGAGATAGATGGGTAGATAGATAGATTGAAAAGGAAAAGCATAGATAAGTAGATGTATAAAGATATGCGAGACGAATATATATAGATAGATAAATATGTTGTAGAGCCCTCTTAGTCCGAGGGATGAAAATCTTGAACATTGTGTCGTGGCAGAGAATGAAAAGTGGTAGGGAGATAACGAGAGCCGACTGTTCCCAACAGGGGAACTGGCCCCGTGCTCCCAGGCTCCCCTGCACAGATGCCTCTCTCTGGGCGTCCTGTGTCACTCCGACTTTTATGGGGCTGGAATGCCCACGCTTGTCTTACAGCAACCACCTGCAGGCAGGTCGGGGCCCAGTCGACATCCTGTCTATGACTCCCGCACACCTGGTGTGTCCGTTTCCGGTCTTGGACACCTTGCAGTCGATATCCCATTTATCTTTCACCACCTGTGGGGGTCAAATCTGTGGCATCCGCCTACAATAGAATATAAGTAGATATATAGAGATATGCGAGACGAATATAGATAGATAGATAAATATCTCATGCATCTTGACCAATACTACGCACTCAATACAATGCATTGAGTCTGAAATAATGCTGTAGTTAGAGAAGGATACATTGATAGATTGAAAGGGACAAGCATATATAAGAAGAATGGATAATCTTATATCCGACAGAATATGATAATTATAAAGACATTTATTAATTGAGAACCTATATTTGCTTGGCAACAGTGTGAGCGATAGGCCACTCGTTCCCAATTAATACTTGTTTTTATAATTATCATAAGAATATATATATGATAATTATAATGACATTTATTAGTG
>VCCN01005510.1:4796617-4822232 GCA_006491835.1 Architeuthis dux
TTTTGATAAGCCAGTCGAAAATGTCAACGCTTACTTCATGACCTATATATCTACCTTTGTTGGGAAGAGGAACCGTATTTTAATATAATAAAATTTCAAGATTTCTCATCGTTTTACAACAGAACAAATTGCGATTGAAATTCAACTTTCTTCTATTGTCTCCTGAATGTCTACCACAGGAAAATAGGAAAATGTCGACGCTTACTTCATCATCTATTATTCTCCACCTTTGTTGAAAATAGGAACTGCACTGTAAATGTAATAACGTTTCGTAAAAGGTCATCGAATTACACCGGAACAAAATAAAAATGATTTCCATTGTCATCTTTTGAAATTCTATTACCACAGACGGCAAAGGAAAGACGTAAAACGCTGGCAGTGTTCATTTGATCATAATTCTTATTGTTGCCAATCTTAACCGGATCAGACATTATCCTAAGCTGTTGATCTCGCTAGAGAATATCTGTTCCGTTCTGAACTCAGGTTCATGTTCAATCTATATAGTTTCTTGTAGATTTTTATTCAGCAACTATGTGAAACTCACGCTATCGGGCGGCTTCGAGCTAGTTAGTATGTGTATATGTATCTTGATCGAAAAGGTTCAGTTCAGCATTATAGTTATATTGTAAATAGAATCCTCCCTCTAAAATCCTTTAAATATATTTATCTCAAACTTTATTTTAAAATATTCCCCCTGGTCCATTAAGTATGCATACCAAATGTGTGCCAAATTTGGTTGTGATCTAGAATTCTTATCTGCGAAGATCTTCGTAGAAAGCATTGGAAGTGTTAACATAATTCCATTTCATTCTCTTTGGGAAATTACAATCTGATATAGTGAAAAACTAATTCACACGTTAAGCAGTCGGAATAATTTGTCACAGCCTTTAATACAATAAAGAGTTATATTTATTAAATGAATTCATCCGAATAGGTCAAACTTTGATACTTATTTCAACATTCAATTGTATTCGTTCTTTTACAGTTCCACTCCTTATTGTGCTACCCGATTCATTGAGACCACGGATGAGACGGGAAAACGGGTCATATAGTAAC
Source organism: Architeuthis dux (assembly GCA_006491835.1). Lineage (NCBI taxonomy): Eukaryota > Metazoa > Mollusca > Cephalopoda > Oegopsida > Architeuthidae > Architeuthis > Architeuthis dux. The sequence goes on from VCCN01005510.1 coordinate 4,797,674, forward strand.
ATATAGTTACATCAAGGAAGTATAGGAAGTAAAGTACTGCTAGAAGATCTTCGTATTTAACAGTTGTGATCTAGGAAAAAATTATCTGCGAAGATCTTCGTAGCAAGCATTGGACGTTTTAACATAATTTCAAACTTTGTAAGTACTATTTAAAAGAAAATAACAATGTCCTGAGAACAAATATATTTGTTGGTTTTCTGAAGATATTATACAGACATTTTAGCTGTCTCTGAGCGTGCCAAGAGAAAGTGTCTGTAGTCTTCTATATATTGGTTGGACTATTGTACCTGTCTCTGTTGTTTTCCGAAGTTCTGAGATGAGGTATTTCGAATATTCTATATCTCACTGGAACTATTATCGTTAGCTTTGTTGTTCTGATCGCAAATTGCACGCTTACGTATCGGTTGGTCTTCGTAAATTGATTTTAGCATTTAAGACCCACCATACCCGGAATACAAGCAAAGCCATATAAAGATCGTCAGCTATAGACCTTTGAACTCCGGGAAACTACAATCTGTCTCATAACATGAGTGTCAAATTCCGACGGGTCTATGTTTTGTAGGTATGAACAAAATGAACAAATTCAACCGTGTAAGAGACACGTGATTTTAAAGAAATGTATGGTACACAATGCAGTACACATATATTTGAATGGAAACAAATAGATTAAAATGCACGAGAGCTGTGCCGTGCAAAAAAAGCATGTTGTCGTCTGCGGTTCCCATAATTTGAAATAGCGGTCAATTTACATAAAGCGGAATAACATATATGAAAAATACAGCCGGTAAATATTTTTTCATCATTTCGCTATATTTAATTATTCATCCTTGTTAGAATATTTGTATATAAGTTTCAGTCGAACCGCGATATAGAAATAATTAAAAAATATACACTTCAAAAATATTGGAATACATCGATAAAAATGATGAAAAATCTTTTTAAAAAAGTATATTGAATGAAAAAATGTTTTTTTCACAGATCAAAAGTCTGAATTATAATTAATCCAATAAAACTAAGAATTTGCCGAAAAAATCTTTCCTGCTTTTCTAATTCCAAAGTAAAAGTTCCGTTCCGGCAGTTCCTGGATATTATTCTAAAAAACATAATTAGTATCTCGAGGCAGACATCTGTGTAAATGTGTAAAAATCAACGAAAGGATCATTATATAAAATAGATAAATCATCAAATTAATAAAAGGTGGGGTAGGAATCATATAAAAACAAATTATTCTTCTCCGAAATTTGGAATGGAAAATAAATAAATATCGAACATTTTATTAAAATAAAATAATAAGCTGTATCAGTTTCACGCTGAAATGTTCGTATATTTTGTTCATAGCTAATGTTTTGGAACTTGAATTTCTAACGTTGTAGATTTGAGCATGAAGAAATATGCATTACAGGTTGGCTTCCTCGAGTTTTGCGTATCTTCCATTTCTTGTCCAGGGTAATGACTGGTTGAATATTGTTTTAATTACAATAGGATGAAATGTGTGCAAAAGCGGTGTTTTTAAACTAGATACTAAATACACAGTTGATAACAAGTTTTTCGCTGGAGGCTTTTTCACATCCTGCCCTACATTAATCGAATGACTTTTAAACTGAAGAAAGAAAAGAAAATTCAACTTGAAGTGCTTTTCTGTCTGTTCGTGACAAACTTCTGTAGTAAACGTGTAATAAAAGTCGTAATTTCTCCGCAAAAAAAATGACACAAACTGTCAAATTCTTTAGCTTTTTCAAAGTAAAGAAAAGTCGCTGTCAGTGTTAATTAAACCGCAGGGATTTATTCTCGTTCTCCATTTTATTTTATGTTGCTATTAAGCACAGATGTTAATAAAACGCTTTTTATTCTATACTGTTTAAATGACAAGCAAAACATTACTATATAAAGTTTTCCAACTCGTCCTAAAAAGAGACACCTCATGGGAATCCAATTCCGAGGATTAGGCATCCTAATCAGAAGGTGTTGACATTTAGCTGTCCATAAAGAATAATAGATGTTTGTATGGAGAGAAATTGGTTAATTTGCTGACGAGAATTAAGTGAATCTCATGTAAAATCTAAAGTAGGCGTTTCGCTCTTCTGTCAGGAAGGTTTAAATAATTGATTCAAATAACTTGGTAGAATTAGCAAAACAAAAGATAGAAGAATAATCAAATCTTCAATAAATAACAATCATTCTGTCTATTCCAACTGATGTGAAGCCGGCTTATTTCAATGTTTACTCTACTTAACAGTCTGACAAACGACAATGAATATTGAGCACTCAATCAAGAACTATATTGTGAGGCGTACAATGATGATGGATTTCGCATTCATTTTGAATTTTTGAATCAGCTCAACGCTTTCGCGATATCCTCAGTGAAAGGGGTGTGACATTGCAACACAGTAGCCAAACCAAACGAGCAACGTGCGTTACTGAGCGTAGTGTAGAGATCGGTCTCCTCCTTAGCTCCCTACATGATCCCCAGCTGCTTACAGTATTTATATATTCCCAAACAATCACCCATCTAGGTACTGACCAGGCTCGACGTTGCTTAACTTCGGTGATCTTACGAGAACCGGTGTGTCCAACGGACATGGCCGTAACGTTTCTGTTAGAAACCGTCAAACAAAACTGTCAAAATAGGTTTCTTCAGTTTTTGAGTTGGTCCGGCTGGCTTGCTATGTATGTATATATCACGCTTACATACCGCACCAATACAGCTAGAGGGCTGACAATTTCAACATTTACTCATTATGTCTAGAAAAAACGTTATTTTTTGTTTTTGCCTCCCCCTCCCTAACAGGTAACTGATCAACTCTTTTTCCAATTTTTTAATTGATCACCCCCAACACGACATGCTGCCAAAAAGACATTGGTCATATGACGGTTTTCATTGAGTGACACTAACCAAACCTGTGTTTCTGTAATTAGCGGATAAACTATGAGATGCAGTGATTGGCTAAAATCTTTGGATGTTAGGGACAGCATTGCAGCTGATTGGCTAAACCCTCCACCTTTATTTCACCCTTTTTTCGGAATAATATCATAATTAATTCTTAATATCTATGAAGTATTGACGTTATTACTTGATTCATTCGTGTATATTTTTCAAATTAGATTTCAGTCTTTTACAACGATCTAATTTCGCACCTGTACAGAAGTGGTAATTAATTACCTCTAGCTAAGTAGTTTTTGTTTAAGTATATGTTTCGGTGGCGCCCTATTTCGGTCATCTCGTCTGCACTCGGTCACAGTCCCGTTGCATTTTTGTCTTTCTGATTGATTTGCAGATGTTACTAAATGAAGCATTTTCGTTAGGAATTTTGGACTAGTTTAGCATACATTTTAGTATTATACTGTGTTTCTTCTGCCTACATGTGAGGGAGAGAGAGAGAAGACGTCTCGTTCCAGGGCTGCGCATTTACGGGAGCGAACCTTCTGCGGTGGGAAATAAGTTCGGAGAAAAGGGGGCTCTCCCACGTGGCGGGAGAGAAAGATGACAACATTCAGTATTTTCATTTTAAAATTTGGGTTCGCTTTATTCCCGTCGATAGCTCCAATTCCGGGCCGGTTCGCAGTTCACTTTGAGGCATCGAATTTTGTTTCAGTTAAAATTCTAACGAGTTTATGTACTGAAAGAAGGACAGTGGGCGCTCGGTTTCCTCCTAGAACTCCCCTCTCCCTCCTTTCTTCGAACGTCTTCGCTAGTTGGCCAGTCTGTCGGATTCTAAAGTGCCCCCGATTTGAAAATCCCAGCCCCTTAAAAACAACTCCGGTAATCTGATCACGTACGCCCTGGTAATCTGATATGGGCCTTTGGTCACGTACGCCCGAACACAGAGTGCATTTCATTACACAGAAGTGGTAATTAATTACCTCTAGCTAAATAGTTTTTGTTTAAGTATATGTTTCGGTGGCGCCCTATTTCGGTCATTTCGTCTGCGCTCGGTCACAGTCCAGTTGCATTTTGTGCTTCTTCGTATGTTGATTGATTTGCAGATGTTACTAGATGAAGCCTTTTCGTTAGGAAATTTGGACTAGTTCATTTGATTATAGACTGTTATAGGTTTTTTTCAGTTGTTAGGTGGGTCTGGCTGGCGATCTATGTATGTGGCGCGCGTACAGGCCGTACCAATGAAGCTAGAGGGATGAACATTTAAACATTTACTCCTTATAATGTCTAGAAAAAACTTTTTTTTTTGTTTTTTGAAAAGTTCGCCCTCTCCGGCTGTAAAGGTTTTTAGTAGGTGTACAATTTATATAATATAAGTGTATGCTAATTGATCCCTTTGTTTGTGCCCGGCAGTATTCTCGCTTATTCTTTTATGAAATTCAGACATATTTGTGATCACTACACAACAAAAGGCGAGAAAAGTAATTTATTCATTGATCACCCCTTTTTCTAATTCTTATATTGAGCACCCCCGACACTGCACGCTGACAAAGACGTTAGGTATGTGACGGCTCCTATTGCGTGATCAATCAGACCTGATTTTCATTTATTTTATTTTTTATGCTTTTGTTATTGCAACGCATAGTCAATTTGCAGTCTATGGTCGTTATGTACGCAGTAGGAACCGGAAACGGAAAAAGTAACCCTAAACGAGATTTGAACTCGCACTTCGTATTTTTGTTAGTCAGTCTGACATAGACGGCACCTTACCAATTTTGTCATGGAAACCAACCAGCAGGCAAGATGTACATGTTATATAATCACATCGTTTCTCATCTAATTTTCCTCATGGAATATTGGGGTCTTTAATATTTAATATCGCACTTCTGAGAAATTTGGAGATTTTGTTATCATAAATATTCCAATTGATTCCAGTTGATTTTCACATTGTCATTACTTTCTCTCATATTTCGTTACGAAGTCCTGCTATCATGCGGCGAACAGATCAATAAATGGTATTATTCTTTCTATGTGTTAGTCTGACATTGTATTTTGTAAGGAAATGCAAGGTAGCAGAGAGGTTATCAGAACGGAATGCACAATCGGAGAATGAGGTTTGAATTCTGGCTCCGATTGAAGTTGCACTGTAACCCACCTGATTCTTCGGGAAGAGATGGGCACAGCCAGTTAACCTTACTCGCCCTGTGAGATTTCAGTCACCATTAAGCTAACAAGTTGAGCATAGCATCCCGACGATATCCAGGCTAGAGGTCCGACCGAAATCTAAACAATACTTACTGAAAAGTAAGTCGCCTGCCATAGAGCAATCCTTATCACACCTTCAAGTCAATGTGTTAGTGTAGTTGGATCTGTTGGGAAAATGAGGTTTTTTTATGTGTGTGTTGGTGAAATCTCACGCTGGTTGTCAGTAAGTTATGCGTCGGTTCGACAGTTAGAAATTCAAGGTTCATCATTGAAAGTTTAAGTAAAACCAAGCAAGACCCTTTTCTCTGAACTATCTTTGTTCGTCTAAATAGAGTAATTGAAGAAACGAAGAAAGAGAAAAAACAAAGAAAAGGAAGAACAAGGAACTTCAGGCATATACAGTAATACCTTGAATAGTACGGCTTTGATTAGTACGTGTTCTGATGGTACAATTAAGATAGTGTTATACAAATTAATGTAATTAAATATAAGCTGGGAATTCAAGTGTTCTGGACGTTATAAATGTTAAAATTCTAAAAATTCTTTTCTTTTTTTTTCTCTTAAAAACAACCTTAACATTTTAAAATCTACGCTTTCATGAACGTAGTTCCGTCTTTTTTAAACACCCTGAACAGTGCGGTTTTGGACAGTACAGTACATTTAGAAACAAATTAACCGCACTAATCAAGGTATACCTGTATTACAGTAAACACGAATATTTAATAAATGAAAAGGAAGTTGACATTAATCAATTCATATGAAATTGAAATACAATTGTGATACCTTTCACAGACAGATTGATTATACAGATAGCGTATAACACATTCGAAAGTCTGTTCACAGAGGAAATACAAAATCGATATCACAACAATTTGCTACGACATTGTTGGTAAAGAGTATAGCTGCATAAGCATTTCACAGCAAAAATACAAAGCAATATTTCAGTATTTAGTAGGTGACTAATTGATAAAGAGAATAGCACAATGAAATGTCTATGATTTTCCCGAAGTTTTTCTTTTGTATTCATTATGAACCTACTTCATTGTTATGTTTATCTGTTGTTGTTGAAAAGGTATAAATCACCAGATTACACATGGGAGATAATACTGTAAACCCTAGTTTATTTTAAGGCTAACAGGAGTTATCTCCATTTTAGATAGGGAAATTAGGATTCTAGTGTGCGTTTTGTATTTGGCTCAAAAGGTCTGTTAAAATATGATCAATAAAGCGCTTTATATAATGCGTTAAGCTTTAAGCAAACGTCGAATTAAGTTAACGTCAGAAAAAGATACAGTCATCGAATATAACTTCACCAATTTTACTCTCTCTTATGCACGAGACAGGCAGAACTTAAAGATAGTGGGGCTAAAGCGAGCTGATATTTCTTCTCGTCTCTATATATACCGAACACGCGGACGAAGTAGAAAACGCAGGTTTGTTACTGCGATTTTTGCCAATGCTAAAAAAAAGTGTGTTTCTTTTAAGGCTTTATTGTGCTCAAGCGAGCTTATTAAGAACCTCTGGCTGTAATTGTTTAGGGAAACGTCTTCACGGTCGATCTCTAAAGTGTGTGAGCTTCGCTGCTGCAAACGCAGTGAAATTCGAATAAAGGTGTGTTAAGTCACTACAAATCTTGACTCTTGACTAGCATCATCATCATCACCATCATCATCATCATCATCATCATCATCATCATCATCATCATCAGCCGTTATTAGTCCTCTGCTGGTCGAAGGCCTTTCCCATCTCCCTCCATGAAAACCTATCTTGTGCTAATCTCTGCCAAGTCTTACCGGCAAACTTTTCTATCTCGTCCCTCCATCTTGTGTCTGGCCGTTTCCTACTTCTTTTACTATCCCATGGGCACCAATCTGTTAATCTTTTCCCCCATTTATTGTCATCTCTCCTCGCTAGGTGGCCGGCCCATCTCCACTTTTGTTGTTTAATTAGTTGTATAATATCCTTTACTCTAGTCTTTTCTCTGATCCATGTTGATCGTTTTCTATCTCTTAGCGTTACCCCTAGCATTGCTCTTTCCATGGCTCTCTGTGCTACTCTAAGTTTGTTTTCTGTTCGTTTGGTTAATTTCCAGGTCTCGCAACCATAAGTCATGGCTGGTATTATGCAGCCGTTATATACTTTCCGTTTTAGGCACATTGGCAAGGTGCTCTTCAGAATATCTCTGTTCATACCAAATGCTTTCCAACCTATCGTTATGCGTCGTTTTATTTCGCAGTCATGGTCTTTCTCTAGCTTTATTACCTGACCTAGATAGATGTATTCATCGACTTCTTCTAGTATCTCGCCTTCTATCTTTATGACCTTTTTGGGGACTTTATCGTTGAACATTACTTTTGTCTTTGTTCTATTCATCTTTAAACCTACTTTTTTACATTCCCTATTTAGGTCGGTTAGCATATTTTGTAGTTCTTCGGATGCTTCCGATGTCATAGAGATATTTGTTCACAGTGGGGACTCTGTGTTAGACAGTTGGCCAGCAAGTTAGTCTTAGAGATCATTGTAGCTGAAGTGAATTCGATCTTACTCGCTGATCTACTACGGATGCCCACCCAGAACATGTTCTTTGAACGTTCATGTAACGTGTGCACAGATATTGAGTGAGGACACGTACTATTTGTTTGCAAACGTTCCACAAACAGTAGCAGACAGTGGGTGACAGTTGCTTAAGGCATGTGTCCAGACATTTATTGGCTGTTTGTTCATAAACAAAGCATGTACAGTACAGTAGCCGCCCGCTCAAATCACAATGCAACCAACTCTAACGTTGTAAAAACGGTTATTTACACGCTTGTAAACAACCCAAACATTATACAAAGGGTTACACACAGTTGATGAACGCTGATTGCAGAAGGTTGGTTCTGGGTGGGTGGTACTTCTTTTGGTCGTGTTGATGGCATGTCGACATTCGAGAGGCACGTAAACATCCGGCGGTAATTAGGGGTCTCTTGTCGGATAAAATGCCTGGAGAGGAGTTCTGCGAAAGATATTTGTGAGCAAAGTGTGGTTGTATAGATACAGCCGAGATAAACGACCGTGGACGAAGAAGTTGTGAACTGAGGTGGTAATATTTCTATACCTCGGCTCGAATAAAAGTCTGAACGTATTAAAATATTGGATTTCTCGCTTTATTGACTGTATCGACCGAAACCCCCTTCTTTCAAAATACGAATAGTTGATGTGGCCAGAGAGCATAGTTTTAATTGTGACGATTGTTTTAAATGCACACTGATACGACATCCATCACAATACACTCAAAGGTGATCTTTTTGAGTGGAGTAAGTTAAAACAAAACGCTCCTAATATCACTTAATGACAAAAGCAGAAGGATACTTTTGGACAATCCAATATACAACTCCTGTTATAGCTTGTAAATCATTTTAACTCTCTTATAGATTTTAGTCTTCATTTTAAACATGTTATGTTTTAGCGTTTCCAACTTTTACAATTTTAACATCAATAAGCTATTGTATCACTGGTCTTAATTCCGTGGCATAAATAAACCCGTTTTTACAAACCTTGTGATGTGTGAAGTGACCGAAAGTCCTTGATTAGGGTGACCAAAAGTAAAGAAAGAAAGGACATCCACGCAAACAGAACTTTGTTTTACATGTGTTATTACCATTATTAGTTTAGTCAGTCAGCTCCGATATGAAGGATAATTTTGGACAACCCAATATACAACCTTGTAATATATACAGACTATGTAACGCTTGCATACGAACACACACTGTCCGGACTGGTGGTTTCTTATCAGTGTGTACAATCGCAGAATCGTAGTAATCGGTTTCGTAAATTGAATTCTTCTAATAAACCAAGCCATTCTCTCAACATATCGAGACGCAGTTCCATAGAACTGAACAGATTTAACATGCTCTGTCTCATCATAATCAATACGCCAAAATGTAATTCTTAGAAGACGTTCTTGGGACGGCGGTGGAAGTCTGACCGGCTAGCATCGAAATCTGTGCAGGTATGGTTGAAAAGGACATGACGAATTCTTCTCCTTATCCGGAGACACACGTAAATATAGATGCAATCTACAGGGGCACGTCTACAACTATATTGAATACTTACAAGTTATGCGATATGCTGTGATACAGCGAGCCGTTATGATTTCTGGACGACAGATCTGCCAGTTGAAGACTGAGCCTCGGGTTAGTAGACAACGAATCGATTAATTGAGAAATGGTGCAAAGACGGTATCTCATTATCATATGTAATATACAAACCACTCAGTCATTCATATCTTGTCGCTAACAGTCAGGCAACTCAGAGGGGTCGTGGCCCTGTCGGCTAGGGCCAAGAATACGCCGACTGCATCCCCTGCAGAGCGGTAAGAACCCCCAAACAGGCGCCACCTGTTTCTGCATAAAGTCGCAAGATTCTATTTTTTTTTTAAAATAACCATTCAACAAAGTCGGAAATCACTAGTTAAAAACAAATAACAACCTTTCACCAAAGTCGCAAGACTCAAATTAAAAAAGAATAAACTTTTACCAAAGTCGCAAGACTCTAGTTAAGGGAAAATAACATTTGACTAAAGTCGCAAGACTCTAGTTAAAAACACAAAGAAAACCTTTGACCAATCGCAAGACTCTAGTTTAAAAGAGGATAACCGTTTACCAAAGTCGCAAGACACTCATTAAAAAAAATAACCGTTTACCAAAGTCGCTAGACACTGTTTTAGGGATTTTAAACTGATTTCGGCATTAAATGACCCATCAGGGGTTGATATGCCGCTAAACAAATCAATCAATCAGAGGGTTCGGGGACGCATGTGGGCGTTTTTGCCCGTAGTTTAGAGATCGGTCTCCTCCAAGGAAATCAACGGATTTACCAAGGGAGGCTCTCTACATAATCCCCAGCTGCTTACGTCACCTCGTATACCCAGTCGGTCACCCATCTAGGTACTGACCAGGCTCGACGTTGCTGAACTGATCGTGCAAGAACTAGTGTATCCTGCACGATTTGGCCGTAACTACAAACCACTATTTTTGAAAATCATACACCAACCTACTGTAGCTGTTTATGCAGTCAGCAAAATAAGGGTTTCTAATGATGATTTCCGAAAGAGGTAGACCCTGTCCACTTGCAGGATTCGCGTAACATAATCTTCTTTGCCTCATTTCTGTCATTTGTTTTTGTGGTGTACAAAGGTGAGCTTTGTTAATATACAGAAAATATATTATGATTATATGTAAAGTATGCAACACTATGATCATTGTTTGAAAATAGGGTCCACTCTTTAATCTACTGGGGTTGCCGAGCTATCTGTATAATAGCCGTGCCAATGGCTAATATTCAAGCCTAGATAAAACTAGAATTTCGAATGCTGATTTTCAAAGCGGGCAGCACCTACCCACTTGGTAGATTTCAGTAATACTCACTTCTTCGTACTGTACTGTGGTGTATTAAGCTAAGCTTTAAACACTTTAAAATTAAGTACCAACGGTCGGTTCACCTGTTTATATACTTCTGGCCCTGACACGAGCAGTCGTTACGACGCAGTAGCTGCCATTCTTGCAACACGTCGCTTGTCATAGTGTTTTGGCTCATCAGTGTATATTAACTAGGAGGCAGGAATATCAACTTATATAACATAGACGTAATTTCCGGACTATTTAATGAAGTGATCACTGCGTATATTGGTTAATAGTGTGAAAAGGCAACCCTCTGAAAGAAATTGGAACGCAATGTTTTAGTTTATAATTGATCACTGTGTCTGATACTATTTATCAATAGTCAATATGTTTTGCTTACTTCCCCCATGGCAGAATGCCACAGATCGAAGTTCCCAGTTATCTCATGTTATTGGCAGATATTTAAAACAGCTTGAGGATAATTTTATATCGATTAAAACTTAAGCACTGTATTGATTATGGGTGCCATGTGTATTTGAACAAGTAAACAAACTCACTGTTTATCAAGGAGATTTTCATCTTGATTTCACAGCTTTCACAAAATGTTATGTTAATGCCACAACCTGTTTCACCCACGTAAATCTAAACTGAGTCTTCCTTAAGCACGTTCTCCAAGTTTGAATGTTTAAGAATAACTATAAGTTTTTGCAAAGTTTGTATTTTTGCTACAATTTCTTGCAAGTAGGGGATCTTTAAGAATACACAGCTGTCTGGAAGAATCAGAGCAGATATCATACTTCTATACAAAAGCATACACAACACAGTCAAGCTAGACACAAAGGCACACTTCTATCACTGTAAGCCAAACACTAACAGCCTTCAATATTCACTGAGAAAACACAACGGAGGTCACGATCTGAAATACCAAATAACGTATCATACTGGCATCTGACATCGATTCTATACAAGAACAGCCATCCTTAACTGGAACAGCCTACAATACAATACAGTTCATGATAATACTGTCACTGCATTTAAAACACAATTACACTCTGATCTAGCGATGCCCAACTGCACCACGTACGAATTTGGATAGTTAACATTTTCCCAAATTTAACTTATACATCTTGTTGCCGAAAATGACCAATCGGAAGATAGTGACCGCCACAGAAGACAAGAACAGAAGATAAAGAAATGCCCGCACTCGCATTTCTTTCCGTCGGATGTTTCGCTGAAAACAAGTTAGCCGACAGACGTTCCGTCGGGTAGACGGTTCGACGAAAACCTTTTTGCCAAAATTATGTCTCATCGAAAACCGTTTCGTCAGAAGGATATTTTTAGTTATTTTTGTTTTACTTATGAAACTGCATGTTTATTGTTTCAAAATATTTGTATTTCATATTGCAGAAAAATCAGTGAACTTATTCAAACATATGTTGATTTAAAGTAAATTCTATGTTATTTTAAAACTTTATTTTGGTCTTCTTCTTTCGTAGACGGACGTTGTTGTCTTTATCCATTGTTCATTCAAACAAACAAACAAACAAGAAAGACAATGAAATCGCACCTGAATAATTGTATTTTACATCTTAAACAACAGCATGATAATATAAAATAAATATTATATAGTATCATTGTACGAATGATTAGAAATAGCCGGCTGTAGTTTTTTTAAACTTTTATTTTCAGCAAGACTCGTACCGTAACTCGACCAAAGTATTCTGTTGAATATACAATTTAAAACATCTAACATCTGGTTTACATTTAAGTTTAATTAATTAATTCGGTTAACCGAAGTAATACATTTATTGACAAAACCTACTTTACGATTAGGTTTAATTAATATATGCTTATATAACTTATAACATATACGTTATATAAGCATAAATTAATTAATCTTAACTTGTGTTTCATTTTTTTCCTTTTCACCTTTAAATGGCCAATGGATAAGGACAACAACATCTGTCGGATAAAGAAGATCAAAATAGAATTAAACAATGACATAGAATTTACTTTAATTAACATATGTTTAAGTATGTATTTTTTAAATTTATTTGCAATATAAAATATAAATAGTTTGAGACAATGAACAAGCAGATTCATAAGTGTAAAAAAGTTCAAATATCCTTCCGACAAAAAGGTTCTCGACGAAATGCTTGGTCGGCGAAACATCAATTCGTCAAAAAGGGTTTCGTTGAAACGTCTACCCGACGAAATGTCTGTCGGCTTACTGTCTATTGGTGAAACCTCATTCGGCGAAACATCTAAACATTGGAATTGTCTGTGCAGTCTTACCTCCCTGACTAATATCGTCTGTCGCAGCAGCACCAATGCAGTAACTTTGTAGAAACAGTTTAATATGTATTCATGTTTTTAAATGTGTGTGGTCAAAGAGAAATGAACGCCAAGAACCCCGAGGCATCAACATAAAGTTCCATCTATATGTATATATGACGGGAAAAAAAGGTTCAAACTTTAGTTCACATAATCGAAACACTTCTTTTCTTTTATTGATTTTGACAACACAACGTTTCAGCTGATCCATTCTTCAGCCCTCGTCAGATGTAAAATCCAAGACAAGGGGCAACCATTTCTTCTCCACGCGAAGAAACTGGTCAAACACTTTTCGTTCTTTTTAGTGTATACATGAAAATGCATAAGACTACGACACATGGTCAACAATAGGGTGCAGGGAATGTGCTGGTCTTCTCTATCTTAACTTTAACTTAGCAAGAAACATTTACTGACACAACCATCTTTCATTGTTCTTTTGACCACAACAACACATTTGTTCTGCAAGATCATTTCACTCCAGAATCACTTGAAAAACACAATTTCCTTATGAAAATTATAACTAATTCCATATTTACAATTTCATATGGAGGGTGGTTAAAACAAATGGTTTTATATATAATTTGAAAATATTCTCCAATGTTTCAATGATTTGAATTATATTTACAAAAATATTAAATGAATTTCACTAAAATGGAAAATAAAGTAAAATGTTCAGAACGTTGTTGAAATAATAATTTTCTTTCCTTATGTTTAGCTAAACGAATAAGTAATTTATTTTACGTTGACAATGATTATTTTCTCTAACTGATCGAATTACAGAAACATGTGTGAGAAGATGCGAGGCCTTTACTAATGGAATGTTGCACTTTTCTACCGTTTCTCCCATGGAAAATGTTCAGATGAACTACATTCTCTAGTTCCGAGAATTTTCAGTCAAAACTCGGTCTGCTGCACATCCATTCTTTTCGGATATATTAAAGATTCACCACAAATTCTACACAAATAGCTTATTGCCAAGAACAGCTGCAGCGATGTGAAATAAACTCCCTGCTCAATGTTTTCCTGAGGAGTAAAATGTCGATCTTTTTAAATCTAGGCTGAACTAGTGCCTTACCTACTGTTAGTTATTTTAATTCTCATATTGCTCCTTTAGTATCTCTTTCATTTTTAGTGTTTCTAACTCTTGTAATTTCAACACCAATAACCCATTGTAACTCCTTTAATCGCTTGTAAGTAATTTTAACTATCGTATTGCTTCGTTAGTCTTCATTTTAAACATGTTATGCTTTAGGATTTCCAACCTTTACAGTTTTAATATCAATAAGCTATTTTATCATGTTTTTACTGGTCGTTACTTCTGTGGCATAAATAACTCCCTTTTTACAGACCTTTTGATGTGATACGTGACCGAAAGGCCTCATCATCATCATTGGCCACTTAGTCTCGGGAGACCATAAACGATGCGCTCCAGGAGTGTAGTCGAAGCTTGGGTCCAGGCATCGACTGTTGTGGCTGTACAGTCCAATTTGAGAGTGACAGTCCCTGGTGCAGATGTACAGAGACGCCTGAGTTGCGAGGGTTGCTGCATCACGCTTCCTTCGACCTCTCCTCTCTGCTGCAAGCCGACCAGCCTCTCATCCGCGTCTGCATCCCCTGGCGGACAGTCTGTCACCAGGCATCAACCTGTATTCCCAGCTGTCCTGAGAGATATTACAGGCTTTTAGGTCTCTCTTGCAGACGTCCTTGAATCGGAGTAAGGGGCGGCCGACCCGCCTGGTGCCAATGGCCAGCTGTCCGTACAAAATTTATTCTGGCAGCCTCCCATCCACTATGCGTCGAACATGTCCCAGCCATCGAAGGCAGCGCTGACTCAGCAGGGAGGGTGACCAAAAGTAAAGAAAGAAAAGATATCCACGCAAACAGAACTTTGTTTTCCATGTGTTATTACCATTATTAGTTTAGTTAATCAGATCCGAATCCTTCTTTTGTTATAATCCTCTGGCTCGCCGCCGACTATTCTACTCTTTTTATCGGCCAAATTACTGGAGCTCCTTGTCGCCCTCTACTTCTGAAAGTAGTCCCAAACAAAACCTCTAATTCCCTTATGTAAATAATGAGAAAACTATCTTGTAAAATAGTCTGCTTGATCCAAGGAACTATTCGATCATCAGTCAAGGTGCTTCAGAAAACGTTTTAGCTCTATTTTATTTTCCTTACATTTGATCGAAATGGCAAGAGCCACGGTGAGTGATTGGAAGACCTTCCTCCATGGAGTGATCCTTTTTCTTTGTTCGAGAAACAATCGTGTTACCATTTCAATCAACTGCAAAAAGGAAAAGATTAGTTTCACCATTTCTTGAAGCAAGGAAATGGAAAAATAGTGTTAACATGTTAACAAGATCTCCGAGAGAGAATTGCAGGTGTAATTGCAACAATACCCAAATAGATAAGCCTAAGGACTCTCGAGAACACCTGGAGAAGATTCCAAGAATGTGTTGACAGAGATGGTAAACTGGTGGTGACTGTTTGAAGATATAATATCGGTATGGTTTCTGCAATAAAAGTACTTCCATAGAAGTGTTAACATTTTTTTTGAAGCACCCTTATTTTTTCTTTCAGCTTAATTCAGATACCGGCGTATCACGCGTTGGGATAAAATCAAGAATAATGACTAAAAGCCCACAGATGAAGATTTTCAAGAGAGAAGCATAAGGTTGTTTGGAAAATAAATGATGCGTAACTCCAATTGTCATCTTAAGTCTGGGGCCTTAAACATGCAAACTGTTATAATATAATTATAAAGACATGTATTAATTGAGAAACTATATTTGCTGGGCACCTGTGTGAGCGATTGCGAAACGAGTGAACTAAATCGTGTAAATAAATAAAAGAAACGAGCGCCGTGCGCGGATCGAACTCGCGTCCACCTTGGAATCAGCCTTATGCGCAGGCTCTGCTCTTACCACTGAGCTAACGGCACTCTCAGAGTGATATGTCCCCAATTAATAAATGTCTTTATAATTATCATATTATGTAAGATATCAAATTATACATTTTTCAAACTCTTATAAGTAAAAAACGAAAAAGTAAACAGGAGTCTGTAAAACAATGGTTAACCTTAAAATAGATACATGTACAACAGTGTGGAGTTTATATTATATTGCAACTCGACTAAATTGTATACTAAACTCAGCCATTATTTTCCAAACAACTTAATAGAAACGCAATACGTGACATGTACGAAATGCCAAACGATTATTGTTGCACAGCATTTGCTAAAAGACACATTTCTAGAGGGGCACAGATACTGGCCCAAAATCTAATATATAAAAAAAGCAGGTGGGTATTGCCCTAGACGTCAGATTGTGTATTGGCGCCACCAGTTTTATTATCAAATTATTAAATTGCATTAGTTCTTCTTTCTTTTTTATGTCTAATCTTTGTTAATGTAGCGACGTAGCTCATTTCTGTAGATTCAAATCAAGATGTTCTTGTTATTCGATACCTTTTTCCGGATCTATGTCTTCATTAGTGTTGTTTCAATATTAAATTGTTGCACACGAAATGTCGTTTTGTATATCATAAAGAATAATGCTAAACGTGAAAGATTTACTAATGTAATTGCATTTTTGTTTTATAGATTCAATGTAAATAGAGATATAATTTGTTATTATTGGAGGTTTTGAAGTCCTTAACAGTAATGGTGCCTACCCAAGTTAATTTAATTCGCAAGTATGATTTCAAATTAGGACATTTGTGTGCGTATGTGTGTGGGGAAGAGAGCGAGAGAGAAGATAAATTACATGCCAATGTTATTAAAGTTAAATTTGAAAACTCTCTATACGATGATGTTTTCGGATGTTTACCAGAATTTACACACCTTGCTAACCTTTACGTGTGATACATCCGCATAGAATAACGCTTATTCCTAATAAGAAAACGAAATTACATGCCAATGGTTCATGTAAAAATGATAAATGAAGAGGGTATGAAATCCAACAAAAAAACCATCGGTAATTTCCAAATCGATACAAGATTGCTTACTTCGTCGTTATCTCGACCACTTATATTCATTATCTGTAAGGTTCGTTATCGGTTATCTCTAATGGTGCACGCGTGAGCTCACCAATATCTAAATAATTCAAATAAGAGGTAACGTTCAATTATATGGTGGCTAATTCAAACGGCTTTTCGGATGGCTATAAAATGGCTAGGCCGAGTGTACATAGCCATGCAATGGCTATGTACGATTGTAAATTGTGAAGTTCCACACCACACACTCGCTCGACCGATGTTGAAAACAGCGCACACAAGTTGTGCACCGTTTTTAACATAGAGTGAGCGAGTGTGTGCAACTTTACAATTTACAATCGGAGTAGCCATTGCATAGCCATTTACAACCGGAGTAGCCTTTTTATAGCCAGTTACCAGCGGGGTAGCCGAAAAGCTTTGAATTAACCACCATAGAATTGAACATTCCAAAATAACATAAGTGCGTTTCTATGCTTAGCCATGAAGATATGGGACTTTGCTAGGATGGAGGATGAGGAGGATGTTTCCTTTTTGCGGACGGAAAATATGCTGCCAAAAAGGAAATGATGCGAAAGTGGATATGAGATGAAGTTGTACTTTTGCAGGTCAATGATTGATTGTTTTGTTTAACGGCACATCGACCCTCGGTGGGTCATTTAGTGTCGAATTCAGTAGCGGGATGGAGATCCCATGTCCCCGTGACTAGAGACTTGAGTGGGGAGAATCCCAAATCCTTGTCAATGAGACAAATGCCACGAGGACTGGGATAAGCTGGTCAGTGGCCAAAAGCTTCTCAGGACAAATCCGGAGCATGCTAATTGTGGTCGCTTCCCGACCAGCTGTCCAAGATATACTGTGCAAATTCTCACAGATATCCGAAGACATCCGAGCATGCCACAAGGACCCCCAAAGGGCCGTGGTTCTCTGAACTTCGAAGTCATGGCGGTTTCGAAGCACAGATACTCCACTTTGATCCTAGCCAAAGGCTTCGATATCCTGCTCAACTTCACCCAGGACGATACCCGAGCATGCCACCCCCGAAGAGCCATGGTTCTCTAAACTTCGAGGCCATGGCGGTTTCGAAGAACAGATACTACACTTTGATCTTTCGTGTAACTGAATATCTTGTCAACATAGTTTCCTTTAAGCTGCACACGTTTTGCAATCAGCGCTCAAAGGAAATAAATGTGCGCACAAAAGATTTCAAATTCTGCAGATAGTTCACTAAGTTTTTTTATTAAATAGTGATACACTATGTCGAATTCAAAAGTACGCACATACTTTTGTTACTGGAAAACAAATTGAACAGCCTATGATTTTAGAGCACACTGACTGCTAGAGATTAGAGGGAACATTACAGTTGTCGACTGTAAATCTACGCATTCGTAAGTTGTTATGAAAGCTGAAATCGAAATATGATTTGCTTACAGATAACGAAGTACCCCAGATTATTTAAAACTATTGATCGGATAAAACATACACCGAAGGAGGCTTGGATAACACAGGCCTACAAAATCTTATGACCTGACTGTTGTTTTCATTATGATACCTGTCTTTAAACTATTTTTTGGTGCTGATTTCAAAAATCGCATCGGTCAAGTTTTCTTTTTATAGCATATCAGCATTTTTACTAAAGATTGGTAATTTTGTCGTTATTTAAAGGCATTTTCACAAATTACATGTACGTTTAACACAACAATATCAAACATGGCTTACACCCATTATACAATGATTTATATGTAAAATAATGTATTTTAGATCACATTTGGAACAAACACTTTTGTAAAAATGCAATTAACATTTACAATGCTATAGAAAAAAAAGCTTGACCTGAAGGATAAAAAACGATGCGATTTTTGAAATCAGCTCCAAAAAATAGTTTAAAAAACAGATATCAAAATGAAAACAACAGTCATGTTATAAAATTGTGTAGGCCTGTATAATTGTCCACAAAGATCCATGGATTGATCACTTTATCCCCGATCTTCTCTTGCACTATCTTCAAGTTATAATCATAAATTGACGTCTCCATGAAGAGCGGTGCAGAATTTTTGAAATGTTATTATTTGAATTTGATTTGCGATTTCGAAGGATTTCAATTTAATTTTGTCATTTTTATTTCCATTTTGGTTGCCAATCCAAATTGTGGGTAATTATAGCGTGATATCATTTATTAAAGACTGTGGTCCGCCTACCTAGCGTTAAAGAATCCTCTTCGTGCTCTAATATCAATACTAATTGGACAGAGTCAGGAAAGTCGCGGAGTTTATTTATTAATGAAATTAGTGATCGATTAGCTAATCAAATGAGGAGGAATAAAAGGAAGGTGAGCTGTGCACTGATTACTCGACCATTATTTGGCCTCGCTTCTTAAAATTATTGTTTTTTGTAAGAAAACAAAACTAAGTCATAAACCTACCCTACGCCCCACTAACCCTAACCAATATGTCACCACGCAGAGTCATAACCCTAATCGTACTCCCCACCCCGCCCCAATATACATTTTTATAGCCAAAGTTAGCCGGAAATAAACATGTTGTAGCTAACCGAAATTTAGACTAGTCAGACCAAGGATTACCTTTTAGTTAGAGATGTTGTATAGCCCTTTACACTGTTCTGCCGCCATGGGTGCTCTCCTCGGGGGTTGCTCATTTGCGGGAGGGAAATCGTGATCTTGATAAAGAAGGAAGGGTGACTCGAAAAACTGGTTGTAAAAATATGAGACATATTGGTCTTATGCCTTCCCAGACCTAGGCGGTCTGCCTCCTGGCTAATTGGGTCTCTTCTCTGTTCGGGTCTGCTCTTAGCTTCCTTTATCAGGTTTGAACGTCCGCGCTGATGTCATTTCCGGTCTCCAGATCCTGTTTTTTGGACACCTATATACTTATATCCTAAGGTGCCCGAGTCAATTTCATTTGCGCACAGGTGTTGACCTCGAAATGACCTTTTCGTGGTAGTATATCATAACAGAGAGAGAGAGAGGGGAGAAGCCGAACTGACGTCGAATCATTTAGTGAATTTTTAGAACAGGATATTTAGCTATAGATGACGTGATGGCTATGATTTGAAATTTGAACTGTTTATTAAATAAGATTTAACCATTTTAACCATTTCAACAAGTTAATCTTTTTGTCTTTAGTAACGTCAATATCAATTAAGGCTTATATTTTGGCAATTTAAAAATCGGACAAAATTTGGAGCAGATTAATTACGGATGATTGCAATTCATTGGTAATTTAGAATTTTCATATTTTTTATACATTTCGCACATATCAACGTAACTAATCAATATACTTATATCTCGTGCTAATATGGGATTTCAATTTATTAAGGTGATTTTCGAGTATATATTTTTTCTAGTATATTAATTGGCTACATTTTTTTATAAGTCAATACCAAATACCATTTTTATTTTACTATACCAATTATGAAGCATTGGTTCTGGGAATAATTTAAAATTGCAGCCTGATTACAGGTTATATGCTTTTTCTTTTTATCTATTCACCAATTAGCCGATTCAAATCTTAATAATGCGGTTATGCTTCTGATATAAGCTTGTTATGGCTTTGAAATTAACATGAATAACGTACACGCTTATGATTTCAAGAGTGTATGTAATTAATTTTACGCTGAATGACAGCGTGTGAGTTGTTTTACTTGTTTTTAGGAACCGTCAACTAAAACTATCAACATAGGTTTCTTCAGTGTTTAAAGGATTCTGACTGGCTGATTGATTGGTTATCTGTCCATCTATCCGCGTGTAACGCGTGCAGGTAGCAATTGAACATTTTCTCTTATTCTGTCTAGAAAAAAACGTTGTGTCTTTTTTAAAAAATCACCCATCCCCCAAAGTGAGGGTTCAATCTACAATGGAAGTTTATGCTTAATTGATCTCTTAGTTTGTGTCCGGCAGCGTTCACGCTTGTTCTTTGTTGTTTTTGTTGAAAATTCGGACTCTTTAGAGATCCAACAAAAGGCGAGAGAAGTAATGTATCCATTTCCAAATTTGTTTAATTGATCATCCCCAGAACGGCACACTGACATGGTCACCTGATGGTTTCTATTGCGTGACTAACCAGACATGTTTCTTTTCGTTTTATTTGTGTTGCTTTTTATAGCAATGCTCAAGTCGTCTTTACATTTTAAAACTGCAGCTGGAATTGGGAAAAAGGAGGAGCCTCTCACAAAATTAGACTCGCATCCCATACCCCTGAGAGCCTGTCTGATATGGAATATACTTTAGCGAATAGGCTACACAAACCAGTTGGAAGACTATTTAAGAGGATATGACACAATACATCCTGATACGAAGTTTAAAGCAAAATAATTATTTAACTAATACAATATTAGTAAATTGTTACCTTTCCCGTTTCAAAATGGCCACCATACCAGGTTCAGAATAACAGACGCTGATGACGAATTTCAAATCAAAGAGGCAGACAATAATAAACATAACCCTAACACTAACGCTAAACATACTGGCCCTAAAAAACACTGTAACTGGAACGGTGGGCATTTTGAAACTGGAAAGGCAACAGTAGCCCAATATTAAATGAAGAGTTAAATCATGAATAGTTAAAAAAGAAAGTAAGGTGATTTGGAATACTCAAAGCTTTTACAGACACTCATACTCACATACACTCGGCTTTCTTTTTTTTTTTTTGCAAACAGACATTTTATTAGATAATATGATTGTAATTTGTGCCGTGTATTCATAGCAAAATACGATGTAAAGATATTTGGTACGTAATGTCAATGAAATTAATCCACCGTTCTTCTTTGTGTGACCGTTACCAACATTAAGACAACTTAAGCAGGGATTTGATCAGTAGATCCCCCCATTTTGTGAACATAAAACACAGATAGATGGTGATTTATGGCAAACAACTCTTTGTGCTCGCAGAGAAGCTATTCTGAGTTCTATCATCTTTTTTGTGAGCAAAATTGGACGGTTTCATAATGGGGTACTCTGTGTGAAAATATTGATGCTCTGTGGATTAAGGGGTGTTACCATGCCCAGAGGAAGAATGCCCAACAATGTCTTGCTTGTCTTTATTGTTACATACAATGTGTCTTTCACTATAATAGACCAAATATATGACAGCATTTCGTGATTACTTCTTTTGATATTCTCTCTGTCGCGTCGAACTCTATAATGCAGAATATATCAAAATAAATGAACGGCACGTTTATTTATGACTTGTTTTGAATAAAGAGATCGTGCATTAGCCGGGCAACTGGTCAGTTGAATGATGCTATCAAATAGTATTTAGTACTACTGAAAATGGTTGAATAGTTTCGGTGCTTTTATGATATCCTATATTATATTTCTCAATAAATCAGCGCTAAAATGTTATATAAAGACAAATAGGATTTATATTTGATATAACTGATATATTGTCAGAAGTGCACTTCACGACTGCCTATATTGTGTGGGTTTAGTTGTGCGAGATCATGAAAAGGTTTTCTTGTGTATTTTCTAAGCTTATGCTGGCACAAGGCCGACAGCGTGGAATAGACTGTGTCGGTCAAAGCCATTACAACAGTAATGATCTGCAAGATTAGCTTGCTAACCATTTCTTCGCTGGGAGGCACCGATTCCATTTTGTATACTGATGTCTTCAAGTTAAGTTTAATTTAGTACATCGGAAAGCTCCACTAGTATTACATACAATGATGATCAAGTTATTACACCAGCAACCTGAACTACGTGATAAGCTTGCTAACTATCGAGCTAGGGTTTGGCTGTTTATTTACTAAGCACCGCTAAGTCTGGTACAAGACTAGGTTGTACTAAACTAGCGAACAAAATATGCTGCCAAATTTGTTTGTGAGATAATCTTACTAACAATCTCACGATGCTAGCAGACATGAAATATTGGTAATGTTCAAGTTGATGGTGCTTAATTCAAACATCTTTTCGGTTGGATATCAAATGTAATGGAAGAAGTGTAACACTTGGGTTCTTGCACAAGCTGCACTCTCTTAATTTCAAATGGTTTTGATTTAGAAAACAAATTAATAAACAAGGAAGCACTTTAAAAGAAAACAATTTAAAAGAAAAAGAGTTACATTTACATTTGATCTGTCGCTAAAACATAAATGTGCACCAAAGAAATTAGATAAGAAAATGGATTTTGAATTGCATCTTGCACGCACACATTTAGTTTTAACATATACATTCCTTGTTCCGCTCTCGCGTGGTATTTTAATTAACCTTAACACTCCAAGCTACGAATGACATATGTCAAAACAGAGAACCCCATGACTGACTATATAATATAAGATTGTAAATTGTAAAGTTGCACAACATATGTGCGTCGTTTTTAACATCGAGTGAGCGAATGAGTGGGGTTGCCATTTTATAGCCAATTGAATATCTGTTCGAATTAACCACCATTAAATTTAACATTACCGAAATATTAACTAAACTCTGCCCAGTTTATGACAAGGCGACAGTAGTGGAGCACTTAGTGAGAATCGAACTCACTACACTAATGAAATAGTCTGTTACAGTTAACGCAAACGTGAATGTTTGTATTAGATTATTCAATATGACATTATAAGTTTTAAGCTCAATATGTCCTCCGTCTATTTCAAAGCAGATAGTCTGTTTTTAAGTACTATTTTACTGCTTCTGTGTTATATGGACGCCACTCATTACGCCTTGTTCCTCCAGTGTTCTGATCCCCACACCCGCGCCGCTTTTTGTGGGTTAACACCTCAGGCTGATATTTGCTACGATCAAACTGCAGAGACGCTTATGAATGCTATTAGGGAGTACGTCGCTGATGCATCAACTATCTCATCAGATTGTTCGCAAGGTTATTCCCCCAAGGAGTTGAGTGCAGCATGTTGTCATTGCTTTAGGGTTAACTACTGGTATAATCCCTTCGCCCCACGAAACAGGAGTTATCACGCAAAAGCAGAATGGATGTGTGGATCAGTTAAATGGAAGGATCAGGCGCAATGAATGGCGTGCAGATAACGAACTAGTTGTTTTGTAATAAACTGACAAACTTGAATATGAAGATAGCACATATACTAAACTTCCCTAACTTCGACTCTTTGATTGCAACGATAGCAGATTATGACCCAGACCATATCGTCCCTACAAATATTTGAAAACATGCATGATGCACATAGATATATACACACAAAATGTGTAAATTATTTCCTTTAACTATATTGCTACAGCTGCCCACTATACAATATAGAAGACTGAGAAGTGACCTGATACACATTTACGAGATAACACACACAATGATAAAGATGGACAAAAATACTCACTGTAAGATATGCGAAAAGAGTACACTCATGCTACAAAAGTCTCTAAGAACAACAAACATATGTCACAGTCACACTTACCAAATACACAACCACTCTGGTATTAGAGATATATTTATAACATCAAGATCTCTTTCATCCGGGAACTCCCTTACAGATAAAACGGTAAACGCTATTTCTGTTAACATGTTTAAAAACAACCTATCAAAAGAAACTAGCTCACCACATAAGTATAACAATTCACACCTTAAATGCCAACCCCTATTACATCTATTTGATGTACCTTCAGTCGGTCATTTTTTGCGATATTTGTGATAGATATTACTCAATGCGATATTACAGTTTGTGTGTTAAAAGCTAATGACCATAATTTTAAAGTACAGGAGTTTAAAAAGACTAAAAACAGGATTAAGTTGCAATCGGGATGTTGAAAATGGCCAAACAGCCGTAACATTAGAAGGCATAAAAACAAGATTAAGTT